>CAUYQU010040971.1:0-44074 GCA_963574635.1 Cheracebus regulus | reverse complement strand
GGCATAAAAGAGGTTTTTAATACCCATTTTTAGACTGCATTCTAGCCTGGGCAATAAAGCAAGAATCCCATTCTCTCTCCCTTTCTCTTCCTCTTTCTTTCTCTCTTTCATTCTTTTTTCTTTCTTTCTTTTGCTGTTTCTTTCTTTCTTTCTCCTTTTCTCTCTTTTTCTAAAAAAAAAAAAAAGAAAACTGTAAAACACTATATGCATGCATTATCTAGACAGCTCATTTATGTGGACTGCTTACCCCCAGGTGGTGCCAAATCAATGATGCATTGTCATTACAGAAATTAACCTCTACAAAGCTGGAGTTCATGATGGACTTCAACAACTTTTGCCACATATAGATGATATATATGCAAACAGCTCCAGTGCACAGGCGAAAGACTACTTAGGCAAAAGACTCTTTGAGAAAGGGGTTTATTTTATGCATGCTTGGATGTGAAGCTGTACTGTTTGAAGTGTCAATACTGCCAGAAGCAATCCTTTTTTCAGCTTCCTGAAACTTCTCTTCTGGCTAGTATCTGGTATATTTCCTATACGAATAAGCGGCTCGATCAGGAAGGGTTTGTTGGTTCAGGCCATATTTTAATTGCATTTTTTGGTCCACACTATTATGGCAGAGAGGAGGAAAAGGTGGGTACATGGGTATATACGTCTAGAGACCTTCAGTTGATCCTCACTCAGTATTGGCAAACTTGCTTTCTTCTACCTGCTTTCTGTGGAGATGAAAAAGACATCTCTAAATGGGGGGGCAGGGTGGTGTTTCTGTGCCTCTTCTATTGTTTCTCTCACTTATTTTCTGTTTCCATCAGCTCTTGGCAGTTTTTAGACTCTTTTCTGTCAGATTCTCTCCCACTTCTCCTAAATAAAATTGACCTTGGTTAGAATACCCTTTTCCGTCAGCTCACAGCAATTTCTCCAGTCATTTCTGCTTGAAATAACTGTTTAGAGACATTATTCAAGCAAAGCTTTTTTCCTTCACAGTTAATATGTGACTCAATAATTGCTTGAATGTTGATAAACATGTTTTTGAGATTCAATCATTTGCTAATTTAGTTTTTATTATGTAGTGGGGGTTTTAAGTGAATACTGAGCCATTTTTCTCCATTTCACAATTCTTTCCCCCTGACTAGCCTGACAGTTCTGCCCACACTCCAGCTCTGTGCAGGCTGAACCCCATTGCATCCCCAACTCTAACTGGCCGCCAGTCTCTCACAACCCTCTTTTGGTTAAAAATAATGTATGGGAGAGAATAATTACCTTGATGTCTAAACATCAATTTGCCAGTGCTAAATATAATAGCATTAAATCGAATAGAAGAATTTTAGGAACGCAAACCATGACCATAAGTGAAGTTATATATCCTCAAAGATGTAAATTATTAATCAAACGGCTCATCTGTAGAGTAAAGCTCTAGTAATCCCATTATAAAAGGGTGAATTTCTCATCAGAGCCCAGAAGATGCTGGCTTTAATTAGTGGACTTTTATGGCACCAACTCAAAGGCATATTTTGGTTACAAAGTTTTAAAAAATGCAATTCTTTAATTATTAGGGCCATTGGAAAAACAACTGGAAACTGAGTGTTTAAAGCCACTTCAGTTTTAAAGTAAAAACTTTTGGATTCAATTCTATCTTAAAATTCTGTGGCTTCAGTAGAGCCAGAGGCTGGGGGAGTTACAAACCTTTCTTGGGCCCTCTATTGATTTAGAAGTCAGTCATTAGGCTGAAAACTGTTTAATGAAAAGAGCTTGGAAAAACGACTCAATGTGCAGCCAGAGACTATTCTGGGGCCAGCCATGAGGTGAGGAGATCATGCAGATGAACTCTTTCACCCCAGCCCATCACCCTTGATTGAATAGGGTCCTGAACTCATGCCCTTGATTGAACAGGGCTCTGAACTCACCTCGTCTTGCTGTCATCATCACTGCTCACTTTTCTCACTAGTGGGCTCAACAAAGCACATTAAAGGACATTGTCCCTGCCCTCTAGAAGCTTCCAGGAGAAACACCACTTTTGCCTAGAGTGTTTACTCTCCACCTCCCCCCGCCCACATGGATCTGTTTACTTTCTGAAAACATATGTTCGTCCTCCTCTTTCTGTCTCACTGAGTTGCAGTACCTGATATTGGAGTAATGAAGCATATGTTTGAGAGATTTGAATTCTCCTGTCAGTAGAGTGGAGGTAGAAACAGTTTTCCTCTAAGCTGGAAGTGGTAACAGAAATTAAAAGTCCCTTTCCTTCTACTGACTGTGAGATGCTTCCAGAGGCTGAGGCACTTGTTTGGCTCCTTTTCCTTCATTGCATTTTTTGTCTCCAGGTCTCATTTCTTCCTGCATACTTCCTCACGTCATTTTCCTACATTCCATTCCCCTTTGCCCTCTATGGGTCACAGTTGTCTCATTTATCATATGCAGATGCCTTCTGATGATGCCTTA
This sequence comes from Cheracebus regulus, assembly GCA_963574635.1. Lineage (NCBI taxonomy): Eukaryota > Metazoa > Chordata > Mammalia > Primates > Pitheciidae > Cheracebus > Cheracebus regulus. Next base: position 41,635 of record CAUYQU010040971.1, on the reverse strand, counting down.
GTTCATCTCTGATTTCAGTTCCAGGCTCCATCATCTCACATCTAGACTACCGGCAAATGCACACCTGGGTTTCATGCCTTTAGTCTCCCTTGCTTCCTGGTTCAGCAATGGAGTGTGATGATTAAAAGTGCAGCTTCTAAGGGGCATTTTGGCAGAGTTTGAATGAGTCTGGGTGAGGGTAGGCAGGCCGGTGTGGAGAGAAGAAAGTGGAGGGCTTGGGTGAGGATTAGAAACCTCCTCTCTGAACATGTACTGCATACGACAGAGATGAATGAGAAATTTCCTGTTCTAAAATGTTTTACTTATATTATCTCATTTAAATCTCACAACAACCCTAGGAGGTGGGTACTTTCATTAGCCTCATTTGACCACTGACAAAATAGAGGCTTAAAGAGATTAGGTGACTTATTTAAACTAGCACCCAATAGATGGCAGAGACAAGAATTGAACACAGGAAGTAAAGCTCCACAGCCTGTGCCCTTAAAACAGTGCTATATGTGTTATATAACCGCCGTGTATTTTGTCTCATAGTCATAGGCGGTCTCCTCAATTCTAGCTTTCTTCCTTGCAAGGAAACTTTATTGTATTTAATTAAAAAAAACATTGGGTGAGCAAGTGGCTAGCATGTCTAAAGGCAGTTACTGTGGGGGATTCAAAGAGAAAAACTACCTCATGCCTACCTTCAAGTAGATCAAAATTCAGAAACCAAGACATTTGTATACAAATAACTTGGGTACAAGGCATCCTAAGAGAAATATAAGAAAAACCTTAGCAGTTTTCTAAGGGGAGTAGAGGTGGATCCAGGTTTTGTAGAGCTCAAAGCTTATATAATTGGGGGACCTTCTTTAAGAATAAAAAATACAAAATGCCCATGGCTATTCTGTGAGGGAGTGTACAAATGCAGGGTCCCTGTAGCTTAAGTTTCATTGTTTAACAGAAAATTACCTTTTTTTTTTTTTTTTTTTTTTTTTTGAGCTGAAGTCTCGCTCTGTCATCCAGGCTGGAGTACAGTGGCCTGATCTTGGCTTACTGCAACCTCCGCCTCCTGGGTTCAGGTTATTCTCCTGCCTTAGCCTCCTGAATAGCTGGGATTACAGGTACCCGCCATCATGCCTGGCTAATTTTTATATGAAAATTCACTTTTTAATGGTAGTGTAGGGTTGGAAGAGAGTAACTCCAATCAGAGGGTACAGGTTCTTGGAAGAGATTGCCTGTATGAATTCTCCAGATAGACATGCTGTTGATCAAGGAGAAGATATGAGGGAATTGGGTAAATCAGTGCGCATCTTTTTCTCAATTAAATTCAAACTCAAATTATTATTATTATTTTTTGAGATAGGGTCTCACTGTGTTGCCCAGGCTGGAGTGCAGTAGCATTATCTTGGCTCACTCCAACCTCCACCTCCCAGGCTCAAGGGATCCTCCCATCTCAGCCTCCTGAGTAGTTGGGACTACAGGAACGTACCACCACACTCAGCTAAGTTTTGTATTTTTTGTAGCGATGGGGTTTTGCCATGTTGCCCTGACTGGTCTCAAACTCCTGGGCTCGAGCAATCTACTTGCCTTGGCTTCCCAAAGTGCTGAAATTAGAGGTGTGAGCCACCATGCCAAATTCAAATTATTAATTGCCTGTTAGATACTAGCCTTTCTGAGCTCCTTGGCTATGCTTATAGTCTCTCACTTAGACTTCCCTCTTGAAAGGGCCAAACACCTAGGAGGCAGCAAGGGGCATAATGTGATGGCCATGTGGTCTGGCTTCAGGCAGGCTGGTGTCTAAGTCCTAACTCTGTCCTTTCCTCTCTTTGTGACCAAGGGCAGGCCACTTCTCACTGAGCCATTCATTAAAGAAAATTAAATCAGATGAGTGCTGTGAAGAACTCAGCTCTGTTGCGGCCCGTAGGAATCAAATGCACGATAGCCATTGTTTTTATTATTCCCTCTTGTGCGTTTATAAGCATAATTATGTATGAAATATAGTATCTTTGCTTTACAGTAATGAATGTCATGTATCTGGCACATATACATTTTAAAATCCTTTTTTATGTTTTAGCATAATTAAAATTAATGTCAAAATACTCTAAATACCCACTCATGATCCTATCACTCAGAGATAACCACTTGTAACATTTTTATGTGTTTTCTTCTTTTCTCCCTCTGTGTATATGTGTATATTTTAAACCTTACAGTATACAGTTTCTAAATGGTCCCCTAGTGGTCTGAATGACTTAATGTAGCCTCTAGATCTAACCAGCAAAGGGAGACTGATTCCATTGGATTACATTAGGAGAGGAAGGAGAACAAAAATGTTGAAAGGAAATTGGAATGCTTATGACACTCCCCTCCTTTGGTCAAAATTCTTTAGCATTACTTCTGAACCCAATTAACTGAAATGTCATCATTGGATTGCATTTCTTCCCTCTCCTGGGAACCTGTGCTTTTCTTTTCTAGTACTCATCAGGTTGCAGTGGTACATGAGTATGTATGCTTATTTGATTAACATGGGTGTCCTTTACTAAAGAATGAACCTTCTGTGGTTAGGCCTTTTGTCTATTCTACCATATCCCTCTGTCTCCAGATGAGACAGTAAACTCTCAGTAAATGTTTGAATGAACACATGTACATACATACACACATACACTCTTACACAAAATTAAAATAAATAGTATTGATAGAAATAGATTTCCAACTGTTCCCCTTCTCCTGCAATAACTGCCAATATAACCAAACAGAATAGAAAAGACAGATCCTGTTGCATGCAGCATTTACTTCTAGGTTTTAAAAGCTGCTCAGATATAATATCTTAGAAGTCTGGATAATGGGGGTTTGCTTGCCCATTGAGATAGAACATTTGTTTCTCTAAGCCTCTGCCTCAGCTTCTGGGCTCATAACTCCGAGGCTTGCTGGATGTCTTTTCCAGGATGACCTAGGCTCTTCCCAGAACACTGTGAACTCTAAGATTCAGTGCCACAGATTTGCACCTTGTGAACAAGAACCATGAGAATGGTGACATCTGTCAGCTTGTCCAAACACATTCTTGTGTGTCCAGCACCCTTTCACAAGGACCTGTAAGGCAGAGAAGCTTGCTTTTCTTGAAAGGCTTGCGGCAAGCAGACATACTTGTACTTATTTTAATTTTGCCAGCTTCCCTTCAAAAAGGTGGTATTAATCCCATAAGGAAACTAAAACTAAGAGAGTTTGGTAACATAGGCAAGTTAATCCAATGCTAAATAGTTGAGTTGCTAGACCCATGATGGCTGAATTTAAATTGTGCTATTCTCCTATATTTCTATGTGTTCTCTCTCAATAGTGTTGCTAGTGCCTCAAATTTGGAGACTATTCACATAATCTTACCTTTCCTTAGAGTTTTATATTTGATGTTTTAGTGGAAGGCACAATGGCAGAATAGATAGTCTTTTGAGTCAAATAGTCCTGTATTCACATATTCTTGTTGCTGACTAGTTATGTAACCCTGTTTTACAAAATGAGGATAATAATTACAACCTTACAGCACTACTGTGAAAGTAAGCCATATATTATGTCAAACATTTACCATATTGCTTGGTATAGAATAGATGCTTAATAAATGGAAACTATTGATACTCTTCAAAGTTGAAGATTAAGGTTCTCATTCTTTCTTATGTCTGTTTATAGTTCTTCTTTTATCAACTCTAATCAATTGGAATTTGACATGGGTGTGGGAATTTGATTAGACATAGGTAGGACTAAGGTTGACAAATTAAAAAAGGACTTGTCAAATAAATGAATAGTTTAAACAAAATTTTAGGGAGGAATCATTACCTGATTTAAAAGAAGAATTTTTAAAATAAATTTTTTAGTCTGCATTAAAAAAATCAATAATCAATAGGTTCCTTAAAAAGTATTCCTATTTGTTAAGACCGGTTTCTAGAGACCAATGGATTATTTAATCATTCCTGATTATGTGAGACCTTGAAAGTAATAGAGCAGTATTTATTTCAGGGTAATCTTTTTTAAAAACAAGTTTTTACTGCACAAATAAGTATTTCTTTTTTAATTAGAGAAAATAAAAAAACACAAAGAAATAAAAAAGTGGAAAATAAAATGACCCTGAGTCTATCCAGGGATAACTATTATTAACATTTTGGCATATCGTCTTGCATACTTTTTATTCATACATAGGCATATGTATATTTTTTCAAAAATTGACTATACTGCTTTTTCAAGTAGCATCTTTCCATGTCAATAATATACTTCTGTAACACCATATAAATATAGCACGTAGGGGCTACCGTTTACTTAGTAATGTGGATATTTCATATGTTATTAATCCAGCTCTCTCTATTGTTGGAAATTTAGGTTGCTTTCAGTAAGCCACAGTGAACTAAATAATGTCCATGTAATTAAATATTTATGTACATCCTTAATGATTTCCTCAGGATAAATTACTGGAAGTGGAATTGCTAGGTCAGAGGCTGTGCAGTTTTTAAGGTTTCTCACATTTATTGCCTATTTGATTTTAATAAAGTTTGTATGTGCTTTCATTTTATTTCTTTTTAAAATTTTTCTGTTTTAATTTTTGTGGATACTTAGTAGGCATATATATTTATGGGGTACATTAGATGTGTTGAAACAGGCATGCAGTGTGATATAAGCACATTGTGGAGGTTAAGAATGTCCATTTTCCTATTTGCCATTTGCCATTTTATCATAATCCCAGTTTAGGGGAAAAAAATAGTACTCTTTGGTTGCCAGTGAGATTTGTTGATCACTTGTACCTTTTATTTTGTTATTTTTCTCACTAAAATTTTTTCATCATTTGGAAAATTTTAAGTATACATTGTCCCTTACTAGATGCCCTTTTCTTATTGATTTCTAATGGCTCTTTGTATATTCAGAATGCTAGCCCATTTTGTATAAGTTGCTTTAACTGATTTGTTAATTCAAGTTTTCATTTGTTGTGGGAACTTTAAAATACTTTTAGTCAAATGTATCAGTATCTTAATTTGGTTTCCAATATATTCTTTGATTCTTTACTAATTGATATTGGCCTTAGCATGAATCAAAGATGTGATCTATTTCCTGTTCTGACACCAGCTGCTTGGAAATAGGTAGGTAATTCAAAGTCTCTACGTTTGTTTTCTTATATGAAAGATGGTAACATCAGACCTGCCAACCTGCTGGAGCTCTTGAGGATCAAAAGAGGTAATATATATGAAAATGTTTTGAAAGTTTAAATGACTGTTGTAGTTGGTATTCAGCTGTCCCTTGACACTTAACAGTCTGTACTCTATCAGCATTGCCTTTCTTCCTCTGGATCTGAAACCTTCCGGCCTTGTAATAGGAAGTAATTTTGGTCTAGAAATGCCCTGGAGCCTGTGCCCTGGTAGCTAGAAGGGTGCTCTAGAGGTTGGTGAAATGTAGGCTGCCACCAGTCTCTTTGCTTGGAGTGTGAATTCTGGGCATCCTTCCCAGCTAGGGAAATGGGCCCTGGAACTATTCTTTGATGTGATATGTGTTTACTCCTACATGCCCCAGTCCTTGAAGGGTAGCTTAAGCAACCCAGCCAGTGAGGCCAAAGTGCTTATTCTACCAACAGAGTAGTAGGTGGGGGGAAAACCCCTAAGATTGCTATCCATACTCCTCTTTTTTGGTGCCTGGAAAAACAGTACACTTTCTAGCAATTAACATTTGAAGCACATATACTGGCCTGTCAGATAAATCAGTGGCTTAGCATTGTTTTGTGGAACAAATTCTGGAAAGAGTTGTTTATTAGGAAAACCATTTTTAAAAAATTGTGAGATGACCACAGTTCTCCCTGTCTAAATGCCAGATTAAAAAAAACAGACAGGAAAAACAATTAAAGTATCTCATGCATCAAAGTAATCATTAGTGGAAAACTAAGTATGTTCTTTCTGGCAATCTCTGCCAGATGGTTGAGATGCCTAATAGTGGAAGAAGAGGCTTAAATGCTGCACATATTATTTCAAATATAACCTTGAGGATTTTTATTTTTGTTTTGATGGGAGGGGAAGATAGTATACACTTGCAAAGAATTAAGCCTTCTTGAAGGTCAGAGACCTATGGAAGGTTGGTGAGGTTAGACATTTGAACTTACCTGATTATTTAAGTGAAAGAGAAATAAAGTTAACTAAGCTTACTAAAAGTGTGCTATGTGCTAGACCTGGGTAATCTTCATAACATTAATAACACCATTAGGTATTATTATCCCCATTTTACAGATGTGGAAACTGGGGTTAAGAGCTATTAAGCAATTTGTCCAAGGCTATGTAACCAGTAAGTGGCAGCATTAAGTTTCTAACTTTGAAGTTACTGCCCTTTTCATTGAGCCACATGGTCTCGCTTGGACTTAGATGATAAAAATCAACTTTAAAACTCATCAAGTTGATCATAGAGGATTTTGAAAAATAGAAAACACTGTTAGGAATCTGTACAGTAATAGAGAAATAAACAAAACACCCCAAGAATGGCCCCAAACTTTTATTTGGCAGAAGGCTTCAAATTCCATTGATATGAAACAATTCTCTGTAGGGACATACTAGGGTGAGTTAATAGTACCCTGGGTATTCTATGGCAAGGTGGCAGCCTTTCCTATTGCCTCATAAAGAATTACACACACACCCTTCAGAGTTCATTTTAGTACTTTTCAGCCTGACATCTAAAGGGGCTGCTACCCTGACAAGCACAATCTGGCCAGATGTTATTATTTTGCACTACATTTAATTTCTTCCTGCCAAAGATTTAGGCTGCTTTTTCCTGATAAAGATCAGGGGAAATTGTCTGGTATTTACAAAATCCCATCCAGGCGTATCTGTTACAATGTTCACTTAGCAAAGTTTATTAGATTATTAGGACTTTAAACCCTTGGGCTCTTTCGTTATTGAAATTAAAAAAAGAAAATCCCAAACATCTTCAACAAATTTAAGTGGTATAATTAGACCCTGGACTTGTCTTACAGGCATTTTAGAATTATGAAAATGATTTAAATAGTATTTGCTTCCTGAGAAACTTGCTGCATTTGACAGGGATGAAAGGAAAGCGGTTATGCTCCTTTGGTCTCCTGAGTTAATGGGGAAAGTGATATCTTGAACTGAAATAAATTTGCTATAGTTGTATGGCAAAATTACTCCCATAAGTAGTTAGCCATGCCACACAGGGCCTCTCTTTCTTGGCCTAGTTAAAATGTAGCCACTGTAGTGTTAGAGGAACATGTGAGTCTGTCATTTCCTTGCTCATCAAATCTACTTAGATTAAACACTGAGCTAGACTCCTGAAGCTCTAATTTTTGCTTATATACACTATACTAGACATGTAAAGAAGATATTAATAGAAATATTCAATATTTTTCAAGGTATAATCAATTATGATTTATATACATTGCAGTTTTCTTTAAAGGATTTCAATGTGCCTTGCATGCAATAATTATATTTTCAATCATTTCCAGTTGAAAGTCGGTGGCATGATTGTTATTTTCTTTTGTGTATGAATGCAGACATGGAAGAATTTAGATAGTGACCTGACTTAATCAACATAAACTAGTAGATAGTTTGGAACTTGAGCTAGTAGGATGTGCATGAGAGAGGCAATCTAGTAGAAAGCAATGTAATTATGCTTATTTGTTTTGGGGAGTGAGGTAGGGTAGCTACTAATTGAGGCACCCAAATCCTGTAACATTAAACTTTGCTTAAGAAAGAAGAAGAACTATTTGGGAAAATTAAATGGAAATTTTTGTTACATATGCCAACTTGAGTATTTTCTTCTATTGTACATTTACTTGGGGCCAGAAAAGGTTTTTAACAAATTGTGAAAGTCTAGATCTTTGGAGACTATGTTAGAAATGTCTCACAATTAAGCAGGACCAGAGTCGGACTTTTTCTTCTTATTTTTAAGGCAATCAGAAGTCTTTTAGGTAAAAACTGTAACAGTGCAAACATATGTTTGTACATTAACTATACAGGCAATAAATGCTGAAATGGCAGAAGTGAACTCAAGGCAGGAGGTAAATATTTTGTTAAAAAATGATCTAGAGTGAACTCTCATTAACTTGGGCTCTGTTCATTTGAATATTGTGATAGTTTGACTTGGCTGAAGTTTACTTTCATCCCATTTATGAAGAAAGAATCTGCTAACAATAGTGTATATAAGATTGCAGGAAGTCATGTTTAACTTGCTTGAAGGACTTGAGCAATCCCATTAATTGAGGCTGCTAATTACAATGAGTTTTGCTTCTTAAAGCAAACCTGATAGAATCTCTACTTGGAAACACTTTATTAGCAGTGAGTTTAAGTTACTCTAGCTAGGTATGCAAAAATAATAAAATGCAGTGTAGTGTTTAAGAGAACGGATTCTGGAATAAATTGACTTGAGTTTGAATCTTGTTACCTGGGGGAGTCTACCAAGCCTCTCTAACTCCCCATTTCTTCATCTCTAAAACAATAATAGGACCTAACCTTACATGGTTTTTGTGAGAAATAAATGATATGATGCATATAAAACTTAATTTAGGGTGGTGCCTAGTATATAGTGAGTGCTCAATGAATGTTAGCTGGTGTTTGTTATTTTTGAAAAGTAATTATAAATCACACTTCACCATCCTTCCCTTCATCAATTTGGCTTAGTGAAGATCCAGGAAAACATCCTATTTGTTGAGCTAGTCGTTCTTGATTTTGAATGAGCAGTCATCTGGGGACAGTAACTTCATAAATTGGCCTACCTGTTCTGTGGGCCAAATATGCACATGGAGAGAGATGATCATTGGATCTATAAGTCTTCAGTTTCCCAGGAGGGAAATTCAAATTGAATAGGTTGTATATTATAAGCTTAGTTGACCATGAATTGATATTGTGAAGTTATTATGGAGCCTGAAAAATACCAAGAGTTTATACGTCTGAATATTTTATTACAGCATTTCTAATATTGTTCCTCTTCTGCTGTCCTGCTGATAGGGACACTTTACTACATAAATAATAGGTGTTCATTTTAGAAGAGAAGTTACTAATTTCTGATAAATATAATATAGAACATAAAAATCACCCAAAATCCTAACATCCAGAGATAACTATGATTAGCATAGGCTATCTGATTTTTTCCCACATATTTCACATATATAGGTTTTTTTTGTTTTTTACAAAAATACAACTGTACTGTATACATTTAAAGCAATGCTGGTGCTAAACCACAGAGTGGGCATACCTTCTTCAGTTATTTCCAGATGTGGTTTAAAATAGGGGTATTAATTTGTAATCACAAGATGGACTTGAAGTTGAAAAATTGCGCATAATTTTATAACTAAGAGTGTGCCTCAGATCTATTTCTGTTGAGGCCAATAGAAATTTAGCCCAGAGAATATAGCTTCAGTTATCTCTGTAGGTTTATTATAATTAAGAATGAATGTATATGTGTGTGTCTGTGTATATGTACCTGTGTGTCTCAGGTGGAGACTTTTCCCTGTTATGTAGCCTAGTGACAAGAGCATTAGACTGGGAATAAGAGGACATGGCTTGTGGCCCCGATGCCATCATGACTCACCGGATGACCTTGGGCAATCAATTTCATTTCTCTGAGCTTTAGTTTTCCCATATATAAAATGTGGGGTTAGACCAGATAATTTCTACATCCCCTTGCAGCTCAGAGTCTGAGTGTTAAAGAAAAGAAATGAAAAGTCAAACCTGTCTGTCTTCCTGAAAGAACCCGAGGCTCTGTGGATATCTTCCTAAAGAGAGGAGGGGTGATGAATTTCAACAGTTTCTTTGGCGCCAGATAGACCAAAGGCTGTAATTTTTACCCTATCAGGCATTTGACTTTTGAAAGTGCTAAATTCTCCATTAGGAATAAATGTGGAAGCTCCAGGTTATTTATTGTTATTTACACTTTCCATTCATAACTGTCAGTGTCAGAGGCTCTGTCAACATAACTGCGTCAATCAGGTTAGCTTTAATCAGTTTAGTGGCGGCTAAGTCACAAATATATCAAATAGCCAATCAAAATGCAGGAGCCCTCTAAAGCCCGACTGAATTATTTATTTTGTTATGATGAAAATGTCTGGGCTTTATTGGGTTTTCTTTGAAGAACTTGATTCAGCTTGAAGTATAGAAGATAAAAGATCAGTGATTGTCTCTCAGATTTTTATTCTGCCTTCCTTCCAGGCTTTTCATTTTTCACAAGCTGTTGTTAGCACTTTTAAGTCAAGGTGAGAGAGCTGTGATATTTTTTATCCTAGGGGTTTAAGCACGTGTGGAAAACTTTTACCTTTGATTTCTTGTCCTGTTTTTGTCTTGTGAAAGGTGTGTGACCTTGAGCTAACCACTTAACCTGTGTGAGCCTCATTTTTTTTATCTATAAAATGGGGACAATTCTAATCTTACCTAAATCTCAAATTGTTATGAGATTCAGGCCAGGCAAGGTGGCTCATGCATGTAATCCCAGCATTTTCAGATGCTGAGGCAGGTGGATCACTTGAGCTCAGAAGTTCGAGAATAGCTTGGGCAACATGGCAAAACACCATCTCTCCAAAAAAAAAAAAAAAAAAAAAAAAAAAAAAAATAGCTGAGCACGGTGACATGTTCCTGTAGTCCCAGCTACTTGGGAGGCTGAGGTGGGAAGATCACTTGAGCCTGGGAGGCAGAGGTTGCAGTCAGCCGAGATCACAGCCCTGCACTTCAGCCTGGAGGACAGAGCATGACCCCATCTCAAAACAAATTGTTATGAAACTCAAATATGATAATTCTTTAGCTGTCATATAAACATGAGGTTTTATTATTATCATTAGTACTGTTATTTAGGCCTTCTGTAGGTAGGTCTGATATGATATAATGTATATAATCCTGAAAAGTTAGTTGGAAGTCAGTTTTGTAAATCAAAACTCTTCTGTGCTTTACATGATACTCTCATATATTATGACAGAAAATTATGTCCTCCAGACATCATGAAAAATTAAAGCATTCAACAAACTTTAAAAAATCATATTCAACTGAAAACGAATGATTTTCAAATATAACATGAGGACTGCAAATCATTAAATACAATGCTTAGAAAAAATAGCGGTAGAGACTCTGAAAAGGGAAATAATACATCTTGCTTCCAAAATGCTCATGGCCTTTTGGGGGGGGGTAGAATGGATGGGGGAGTGGGCGGCTGGCAGTGGGAGGTCAGAGAGAGAAGAAGACAGAAGAAAAAGACATTTAAAATATAGCTGTCCTGCACAATTCTTTCTGTGTCAGTCCAAGTAGCTGTTTCCAACCCCCACCACGCACTTATTATTCCTTTCCCAGACATCTTTAATACAGACGGTGAAACTGTAGTAGAAATGTGCCTTTGTACTTACAAGAAAGTTGTATGGCCCCTCTAAGAATCACTTTTGTCTTCTTTATTCTGCCAAGCCATTCAGAGGCCCTGATTACCAGCATAGCAGGAAAGAAAAGAGATAAATACCTAGCTCCAAAGCAAAACACAAAGGAAGCAAGATTAGAAAATTGAGAAGTGTGGAGGGAGAACATTTGAGTATAGTAACATGGTCACTAGCAGGAATGAAGCGTTTCAGATTTACCTACTAAATTATCTCATGTTTAAGTTGAGTCATGGCTAATTAACTTTCATGTGCTAAAGCAAATTTGTATGTACTGTGCATGTTCTGAGAGTGACTTTTATAGAAAATTGAAGAGCTAGACATTTTCTATAATATTCCTGATGTGATTGAAACTGTGTCTCCAGGAGTGATTTTTCAGCCCCCTCTAGTTGCAAGGCTGTATTAGGTCCTTCTTGCATCACTCTAAAGAAATACCCGAGACTGAATAATTTATAAAGAAGGCTGGGCATGATGGCTCACGCCTGTAATGCCAGCACTTTAGGAGGCTGAGGGGGAGGATCACTTGAGCCCAGGCATTCGAAGACCAGCCTGGGCAACATGGTGAAACCCTGTCTCTATGAAAAAATACAAAAACAAGATAAATAAGCTGGGTGTGGGGGCACATGCCCATAATCCCAGCTACTGGAAAGGCTGAGGTAGGAGGATCCCCTGAGCCTGGGAGTTGAAGGCTGCAGTGAGCTGTGATCACCCCACTGCACTGTAGCCTGGGCAACAGAGTGAGATCCTGTCTCAAAAAATATACGTGTGCATATAAAGAAAAATAAAATTTGGCTGGGCTTGGTGGCTCACACTTATAATCCCAGCACTTTGGGAGGCCGGGGTGGGTAGATCACCTGAGGCCAGGAGTTCGAGTCCAGCCTGACCAAAATGATGAAACCCTGTCTCTACTAAAAATACAAAATTAGCCAGGCGTGGTGGTACGTGCCTGTAATCCCAGCTACTTGGGAGGCTGAGGCAGGAGTATTGCTTGAACCTGGGAAACAGAAGTTGCAGTAAGCCTAGATTGCACCATTTGCACTCCAGCCTGGGCAACAAGAGTGAAACTCCATTTCAAAAAAGAATAATAATAATAATAAATAAAAATAACATTCATAAAGAAAAGAGGTTAATTGGCTCACAGTTCTGCAGACTGTACAGGAAGCATAGTACTGACATCACTCAGTTTCTGGGGAGGCCTCAGGGAGCTTTTACTCATGGTGGAAGGTGAATCAGGAGCTTGCACATCACATGGCAAAAGCAGGACCAGGAGAGAGAGAGTGAGGGGGAGAGGAGCCGCACACTTTTAAATGATCAGCTCTCCAGAGAACTCACTATGGTGAAGACAGCACCAAGCCATGAGGGATCTGCCCTCATGATTCAAACACCTCCAACCAGGCCCTACCTCCAGCACTGGGAATTACAATTCAACATGAGATTTGGCCCGGGACAAATATCCAAACGATAGCAAAGGCCTTTGGGAAGCTCAGCCCATAGAGAAGTCTTAGACTACTTAGATTCCACTTCCCAATTGGTCATTTTCAGGCTTTGGGTCCTGCAACAAGCTGTCTGAACACCTTAGGGATTCTTTTTGAAATCTGCAGGTGAGGCTAGGTCTCCTTGCCGTACTGCCTCGTCCCCATCCCGCCTGCCCCACACCATGCTCCCTTCCTCTGTGTTGGCATCTGTAGGTTTCAACCAAGCTAGAAATGATGTACTTTGGATGGGGTAGAGAACATCTCCTTCACAGGACTGAAAGCAACTCAAGGGTCTGATTTCAATTCATCTCTGTCTCTGCCTCCTTACTCAGTATTGGTATGTAGATACATGTAGTAGATTTTCTAAATGTTTGTTGAGCTTTAATTTCCCAAAACCTTGGATTTATCACCTATGAAATGGAGCTATTACATTACAGTTTATATTCTTATATTACTTATAAGAATATGAAAATGTATATGTAAAATTGCATATTAAACCAAATGGCGCCATACGCACACTTATATAAGGGGCTCTTATTGATTAGGGTTATTATGTGTGATTCCCATTTTAAAATATAAGGCTGTTTTCTTTTTTTTTTTTCTTTTTTGTTGAGATGAAGTCTCACTCTGTCTCTCAGGCTGGAGTGCAGTTGCACCATCTCCACTCACTGCAACCTCCGCCTCTTGGGTTCAAGTAGTTCTCCTACCTTAGCCTCCCAAGTAGCTGGGATTACAGGCACGTACTACCATGCTCGGCTAATTTTTTGTATATTATTTTTAGTAGAGACAGGGTTTCACTGTGCTGGGCAGGCTGGTCTTGAACTCCTGACCTTGCGATCCGCCCGCCTCGGCCTACCAAAGTGCTGGGATTGCAGGCATGAGTCATTGTGCACAGCCAAGGCTGTTTTCTAATAGAAGATCAGGCAAATTAATTTTCTTTGTCTGTCCAAAGAGATGAATAGACTAGCTCGTTGGTTCTTAACTGGGGTCCATTAATAGGTTACAGTGGTTCCTTGAAGCCCCTGAAATTGTATGTAAAATTTTTTGTATATGTGGCTTTTTTTCTGGAGAGAAAGCACAGCGTCAGATTCGTAAAGGGGTCTATGCCTCCCAAACAGTTAAGGACCATAGGGCTAGCTAGTCTCTAAAATTCCATTAAGCTCTAATTTCATTTTATGAAAAATCCCAGTCTGAACAAATAGATTCAAATTTATGATTATTTAATGGACTCAAATAAGCAGTCTCAGTTATTTTAACAGCAGTAAACTCAGGATTCTTAGATTTAATAATATCCATTTGGGTGCTGATTGCTGGCATATTCTGCCTACATTCAGATTTCTGCTTGGCTTGAGGGAAGAACTATTATTTTACATGTTGCTTCCCATGTCTTTTCTCAAACATAGTTATTTGACCTTACCTATGTTGCTTTTAAGAGGGGCTGGTTTGGGGCATGCAGAATTAGAAGCTTTATCCTTATGTTTGTCAACTGAGTATAATAAACATCTTTTAAAGAAACCAAACAACAATACCAAAGCTCTAGCCCAGTGGAGGCATTAAGAGAGTTGCACCATTTAGAAATCCAGCTGTGTTTGTTCTAATTATAATCAGGCTACTGTCTACCATTTAGTTCTCTTGGGAAGTGATACAGTTAAAATCCCAACATCTGTAGAAATAGCAAGTTTATTCACTCAGTTATGTACACTGAGCTTTCTGTTTTAATAAAGAGAGGTGGGGTACAATGATCAGATAAAGGAATATGGGCAATTTTTACATCAAGCGGAAGGAAGCAGTCCTCCAGTGTGTTTTAGAATCCTGTTCATTGCTGACACAGGGAGAAGACTGCTGGCAATATGGGTAAGCTCACCTTGATCTTTTGGAGGGGAGCATCCTCCAACTATTTAGAACAGTACAGTGGGAGGAAAAAAACATACCACAGAGTAGGAGGTGGAAAATAGAGTTTGTATTCATGGCTCTGCTATGAAGCCAATAGTGTAACACCAGGAGTGTCTTTTCCTGATGCTGAGCATTGTGGGCTAGCTGTCATTTAGGGCGTAGCCCTTCCAGGGCTATTGTAATTGTTGTTAATAATAATTAGGAATAATAATGAGGGTTTCCATTTATTGTCTACTATGTGCCACTATGCTAGAGGGTTTTAATACATTTATTTAATCGCTGCAGTAATCCTGTTAGGTGGGATTATCTTCATTTGATGGATGAGGGAAACGGAAGCTCAGAGAGGGTAAGCAACTCATGTTCATGTCCTATCTTCTGCCCACTCCTTCCTGGCTCCTTCTTCTCCCATAGCCAGTGGTCACCAAGTCCTGTTGGTTATCACTGCCCTGGTTTCAGCCCTCAGCTCTATCCTGAGGATTTAATCGCTTTCTAAGCAGCCTCTCTGCCTCCAGTTTTATACCCTTCCATTAACATTTGTCAGGTTTTAAGATGTAACTGAAGTACTATTTTCTCCAGGACATTTTCCCTGACTTCCCCCTCCACTGAATTAGGTTACCCTCCTTTGTGTCTCATAATACTTTGTATATCTCTAGTCTGCTTCACTAAAAATAACAATAGCAAATATTTAATGAGTACCTACTATGTACCAAGTACTGTTAGAAGCTCATTATATGCATTAGCGCATTGAATCCTCACAACAACCCTATAAAGTAGGCACTGTTAGTACCATGTTTTACAGATGTTCAGTAACTTGCCATGATCTGCACCCCAGACACACTTACATGAGTGCCTGGTCTCTCTCAGTCTCTGTTCGATACTGACCATTGCCTCAAGTACTACTTTCACCAGGAAAATTTCTATGGCTCATTTGTAAATTACTTTAAAAAAATAATTTGTATTTGTAAAAGTCCACATTAAAGTTTCAGGCTGAAAAGGATCAGTTCTCAGGCATTTCTTATACACTTGAAGTATTAAAATATAATTCTGGGACCAGATAATCCCATATTTATATAAAACTAAATATTTTAAAACATTTCTGCTTCCATAAGACACATAGTTCCTATCTTTCAGGAAGGAAAACCAAGAATAGAGTGATGTGAAGTGATTTGTCTGAAGCAGGATTTTTCAACATTGACATTATGAACATTTGAACATTTGGGACAAGCTAATTCTTTGTCATGGAGGTTGTCCTGTGCATTGTAGAATGTTTAGCAGCATCCCTGGCCTCTACTCACTAGATGCCAGGAGTATCTCCCTCCAGCTCTGACAACCAAAAATGTCACCAGACACTGTCAAATGTCCCCAGGGTTGGGGCAAGTTGGGGGAGCTTAAATTCATCTTCCATTCAGAACCACTGGCTTAAAGTCTTGTGTTGGCAAGTAGCAGTTTGAAAACTGGCCTTCTAGCCCTAAATCTAGTTCTCTTTGATTTTTCTGAGTTGGCTGACATTGTCATTCTGATGAGGAAAACTATGGTCCACGAGACACGTTTGTACATGAACCTTTTTTTCATGGAATGCTCTTTGCATAGTGTGGAAAACATTTGGTGACTAACGAAAGAGGAGTTCACAAGTGGTTTACAGGATTATTTTGTTGATTGAATCTAGTTATTCAGTGCTGCCCAGTTTTGTTTTCCTAAACAACTTATTGTGTGTACATGGTATCTAAATGGATTTGATAGAAAAGAACATGTATGCCAAGGTTTTTATTGTCTTTAGGCTTATGTGAATCAGCACTTTTATTTTACTAAGTTTCTGTTTACCTCAAATTCCAGATTTTCTCCATCAGAAGTATTTGGTACATAGATTGTGTAATTTTCCTCGTGGGCACTGCTGCTGTTTCTTATGAGAAGGCTTTGAAAAGGTTGAAGGTTGTTGCTTATCCCAGGGTTTTGAACTTCTGAGAGAATTGCTTATTCATAAATTATCTCTCCATTTACGGCAATGTACTTCCCTAAGAACTAGTCTCCTTGCAACCTGTGGCCACCTGCCACCAAAAAGAGAATAGAAATGTCTTGGATGGAGCAAGGAAAGTAGGGAAGCAAAGCAGACCTGGCTGGACTCCTTCACCAAGTCCCTCTATGGATTCCCAGGAGGCTGGGTGAAAGGGTAGGGGTTTCTTCCTTTTCCATTTTTGATATTTTTTCAAATTGCAAAGGTAACTTTCTAAGATGGAGAAATGCATACAATATTTAGACATGCTTAATGAAAAAAAGAAACAATACAGAAATATATGGAAAACCAGTGGAACAGAATCGAGAACCCAGAAAGGAACCCAAACATACATGGTCAACTAATTTTCCACAAGGGCACCAAAAAAGATACAATGGAGAAATTAGTAGTCTTTTCAATAAATGGTGGTAAGGAAACAGGATTTCTACATGCAAAAGAATTAAATTGGATCCTAAACTGTACATAAAAATCAACTTAAAATGGATGAAGACCTAAAAGTAAGACCTGAAACCATAAACCTTCTAGAAGAAAACATAAGGGAAAAGCTCCTTGGCATTGACCTTGGCAATGATTTTTTTTTTTTTTTGAGATGGAGTTTTGCTCTTGTTGCCCAGGCTGGAGTGCAGTGGTGCCATCTCAGCTCACCACAAACTCTGCTTCCTGGGTTCAAGCAATTCTCCTGCCTCAGCTTCCCAAGTAGCTAGGATTACAGGCATGTGCCACCACGTCCAGCTAATTTTGTATTTTTAGTAGAGATGGGGTTTCTCCATGTTGGTCAGGCTGGTCTTGAACTCCTGACTTCAAGTGATCTGCCCACCTCGGCCTCCCAAAGTGCTGGGATGACAGGCGTGAGTCACTGCACCTGGCCTGATTTTATGGCTATCACACTGAAAGCTCAGGCTACAAAAGCAAAAAAAAAAATAAGTGGGACTACATCAAACTAAAAAGCTCTGCACAGCAAACAATCAGCAAAATGAAAAGGCAACCTAGAGACTGGGAAAATGGTTGCAAATATTTGCAAGTCTTACATCTTTTAAGGAGTTAATATCCAAGATTTATAAAGAACTCATACAACTGAATAGGAAGAAAGCATATAACTTGATTTTAAAATGGGCAAAGGACATGAATAGACATTTCTCCAAAGATGACATAAAAATAACTAATAGGTACATGAAAAGGTGCTGAACATCACTAATCATCAGGGAAACGCAAATCAAAACTACCATGAGATACCACCTCAAACCTGTTAAGATAGCTGTTATCAAAAAGACAAGAGATAACAAGTATTGACAAGGGTGTGGGGAAAAGGGGACCCTTACACACTGTTGATGGGAATGTAGATTGATGCAACCATTATGGAAAACAGTATGGAGGTTCCTAAGGAAATTAAACTAGGACTACTATATGACCCAGCAATCCCAGCAATTTTTAGTAGGTATATACCCCTCAAAATGAAATCAGTCTAAGAGATATCTGCACTCTCAATATTCACTGATGCATTATTCTCAATAGCCAAGATATGGAAACAACCTGGTTGTCCATTAATTGTTGAATTGATAAAGAAAATGTTTCATATATCTATATATATATGAGAAACATTATTAAGCCTTTAATAAAAGGAGGAGATCATTCCTATTGCCACAACATGGATGGGCCTGGAGGACATTAAAGGGGAAAAAGGTCAAATATGCAGAGATATACAGAGATAGAGAATAATCGGGGTAGGGGAAAGGCTATGGGGAGATGTAGGTTAGAGGATACAAAATAGCAGATATTTAGGATGAACAAGTTGAAAGATCCAATATATAATACACAAGGACTATAGTTGATAATAGTGTATTGTTTGCAGTATTTTTACTAAATGAGTAGATTATAGTTGTTCTTGCCACAAGGGAGGTGGGGAATAGGTATGTGAGATTAAGGAGATGTTAATTTGTTCCACTATAGTAACTATATATGTATATATGTATCTTATTACATCACATTGTATATCTTAAATATACATATTAAAACTTATTTTAGAAAAGAAACATAGAGAGTAAAATGTGAAAGTAACCTGGCATGGTGGCTCACACCTGTAATCCTAGCACTTTGGGAAACTGTGGCAGATGGATTGCTTGAGGTCAGGAGTTCAGGAGCAGCCCGAGCAACATGGCGAGATCCTGTCTCTACAAAAGATATAAAAATTAGCCGAACTTGGTGGTGCACACCTGTAGTCTCAGCTACTTGGGAGGCTGAAGCAGGAGGATTACTTGAGCCCCAGGAGGATGAGGCTGCAGTGAACCATGATTGCACCAGGGCACTCCAGCCTGGGTGACAGAGGGAGACTGTCTAGAAAAAAATAAATAAAAAGACAGCAGAAGTCCCTCCTTTATCCCTCACTCTATCTTATTGATTTTGTCAACTGCATACACTGTAAAGAGTTTGATGTGTGTATCCTTCTGAAGTTTTCCCCATATATTTGTGTACATACATGCACACAGTCACTACTCATACAGTTTTTTCCTACGTAAATGGGGTCATACTATATATACTGTTAGGTAACATACCTTTTACACTTTATATATCTCTGGCATCTTTCAAAACAAGTACTTAAATACTTTGTAACTAAAAGAAGCAGCTGTATAATATTCCCATCCATCTACTTCCCTATTGTCAAACTTTTAGGTATTATTTTATTGTCAAACTTTATTCTTTCTTTTCTATTGTGCACAGTGCCGAAGGGAGTATCTTTATTACTGTGTTTCATATACTGGAGCAGAACCCCTTAAGGTTTCCAGGGGCAACAGGCCAGAATTGCACTCTCTGCTGCCTCCCAATGTGCAGAAAGAGCCAGTCCTTTCCATAGCTCACTAGGGGAAGTGAGTGTAATTGGTGGTTCCAGAGAAGTGACCCTGAGCAGTCTGCCTAGGAAATTGTGTTCTCCCTTTCAGCGTTCCAGAGGCCAAGGAACACCAAGCTCCAGGCCCAGTCTGATTAAGCTACCTTGAACAAAATACCTGAATCCTGTTGTCATATTGCAGGCTTGAATTTGCCAGAGGAGTTATTTTTTGTTAGATGCCTCAAACACTAATTTTTCTGTTACTGTCAGCCAACTATTTAGTGAGCACTTACCGTGTATCAGGCACTGCTGGGTACTTTCAGACATGCACATGGTAGTATATTCAGCTATATTCCTCAAACATTTAGGTCAGTCTGTCTATGGCCATGATCTCTGTGTTATTTTTATATCTCAATTAAGGGCTCATAGAAAAAATGCTTTGCTTCAGATTCTGTTTCAGTTATATTTCACAAATAATCCACATTTAGAGTGTGGTTTAGTTCATTGTTTGTTTTTGTCCCTATCCATATAAATCACTCTATAGAAAAACATGAAATTCTGTTTTCACAGAAGTCAGGGAAATAAGTTGTTTACACATCACCATTTGACTCCCTTCACCCCTGTCCTCATAACAAACATCTCAGCCTCCCAATGAAGTTTATTTAAACTCCCAAGCCATCCATGCAAATAAGACCCCTACAGCTACAGAGTTGGGAGGAAGAAAGGACTGGGATTGTCTGCCACTTCCTTATTCTCTCTACTGGGTTCAGAACATTTCTTTTCATGAATTAATTCACTACCCAGATGCTTGGCTTTAGTTGTATGTCCTTTTTCAGTTTTGTAAGTTAGGAAGGTGGTTATAGTGTCACAGCATGTTAGCGTTGTCAGGGAGCTTCAGAAACACCATCAAATGCAACCCTCCTACCTCTGTTTGACTCCTCTGCACAACATATTTTGGGTGAGTGGTCATTTGATTTTGGAGTGCAAACCTCTTCTGATCAAGAACTCACTCCTCTAAGAGGCAGCCATTTAGTTTTTGGTCAGCTTTAGTTGTTAGTTCTTGTTTGTTGGGCCACAAGCCATCTCCATGTATTTCTTTTACCATACCAGTTGCTCTCATGTGGCTTCTACTTTCAAGTAGGTTTCTACTTGGTTATTATCCTTCTAAAATGTGGTACTCAGAACTGCCCAGTGTGATGCACAGGGTAGCAATTACCTCCTATTATCTACATAGTATTACTTTTATTGAGGCAGCCAATTTAACAGCCACTCATGGTTGACTCAGCAAGTGTTGAATTTATAATCAAGCAAAATTCTCTAAACTGTTGTCACTGGCCTTCATCTCACCTTTGGGGATTTGGCCTTATACTGTTTTGACATCTTAATAATTTTGAGCCCAGATTTTAGGGTTTTAAAATTAGTTAACTGTTCTTCCAGCTTTAGTAATTTGTAAATTCGATCAGTACATCGTTTATGCCATTACACCAGTCATTGATTAAAAATATTGAGCAGAGAAGATCCCTTAGGATCCCGATTAGAGACTCCCTTTTTCATTGACATTAATCTATTAACTAGCACCATTAGTCCTGCCATTAAATCAGTGAGGGAACCATTTCTTTGCAGTCCAGAGCAGTCTCTTTTGGACATGACTGTTCACTTTGTCCAAGGCCCTCTTGAAATCCAGAATCCATATATCCACTGGATTTCTCTGCTTTTCAGCCCAGTACTCCTATCATAAAAGGGAATGAGGTTAGTCTGGCATGACTTGTTCTTATAAGACTGTGCCAGTTTCTTTTGAATGCCTTTTCCTTTTTGAAATGCTCACACATCTACTGCTTGGTGATGTGTTCTGAAATCCTGTTTGGGACTGATGTTAGACTAGTGGGATTATGATTTGTGACAGCCACCTTCTTCTTCTTTGAGACAGGGTCTCACTCTGTTGCCCATGCTGGAGTGCAGTGGCGTGATCTTGGCTCACTGCAACCTCTGCCTCCTGGGCTCAAATGATAACAGCCACGTTCTTTTCCTCATTAAGGAATATGGAAACTAGACAGGCTGTTTGCACTCACCTTACCCACCTCTTCCACACACACCTCTGTTTCCACAAATACTTCTCTCTTTGTCACCTTTCCCTGAGCAGGACCTACTCTCTTCTTCGCATTTGGTCAGAACACTGCCCTCAGTTTTCCTAGGTGAGAGCTACTTAGTGGGGTAATACGTCCTAATGGGCTAACATGTTTTTGACAATGAGTTTCTTTATCCTATTTGCTTTTTGAGCAGGGCCTAAGTCCCAAGGTGTGATTAGAATAGTGGTAATTCGGGGCACCATGGCAGGTTATTAATGTAGTGCGGGTGGCGAAAACCTTTTGTTTACTCTCAAATAGGTGGCTGCCCGTTTCAACTTCATGTATGGCTTTCTGCCAATTGTGTTGGGGTGATTTGAAGTCAAATTGATTGGCTAATTGCTTGTGGTCATCTGGCTTTTCAGCTGCTTGTATAGCATCCTGGAGGTAATTAGCACTTCCAGAATTGGGGGTGAATTGGAGTTATTCATGGTCATGGCTTTTGGAGTGGGAGCAGGGGCTGCTCTAGCTTCTAGTTATGAGTGAATCATTTTTACTTTAAAATGATTACTGAGGATTGATGAGTTTCTTTAACAATTTTAAAAATCCATTATGGAGGAGTTTGATATACAATTGCCTTCTAGAGTCATTTAAAGTGGCCAGTTGGGTTCTATATATTGTGCGATAAACTCATTGGTAGGAAATAGCTTCAAGAGTGTTGAGCATTTTCTAAAAGCGACTGGAATTTCAATTGCAGCCCTGTACCAGCACACATAGTGGAATATTTTCCAGCCAAGTGTTAATGTTAAAGAATATATAATACATTTTTCATTTTAAAATTTCTTCATATGTAAATGTCATGTAAAAGCCATTGGTATCTCACAGTGACCCCAAATTTAGAATCATCAGAATGTCAAGGTGATTTCTCCCTTTTAAAAACAATGTTCCTGGGTGATTTGTAGGACAGAGAACAACCAAGCAGAACATCTCAGGACTCTGCCATTTCCTCATGTACCTGGCATTTTTCAGTGTCAATCAGCACTGAAATTCAACCTGTGACAGTAAAGCAAGGCCAAGACTCATCTGCTTATTTTGACTGTTCCTTTTTCATAATTAAATGGGAGCTGATGTTATCATCTTTGGAAGATCCAGCTTGAGGGTGACATGCTTTTGCAAGGCAAATAAACAGTAGGCCTGGGCCACTGCCGAGCCTAGGGCTGGGAAGCCTTTGCCCAAGCAGCTGTTGTATTCCAGTTGTTCCCATGCTGTTCAGGGTGGTCCTCCAATCCTTTGACCGGCTGGCTGGGTTGTACAGCCCTCCTCTTAGAGGTTCTTCCAGTTTTCCCTCTTTCTGTATTAGGTTCCCAGCCTTGACTAATGGCTGGAATTTATGGAAGACTAGAAGGGAAAGGCAATAACTTTTCTTCTCTGTCCTCCCAGTGATCAGGCAAGACCTACCCTCTCTTTCAGGATGAGGGTGGGGTGGGGATTTAGAGAGGACATGTTTTAGATGATTGTCTCTTGAATTCTTGCTTTAGGGTATCTCAGAAATGAGGGAGCAGTGTCTGAGACCTACCATGTCCTATTTCTCTGATCAGAGCTTCCAGCCTGCCTCCTCCACTTCCTGTGTTTAGCAAGTTCGATTTTTACTTTCACTTGCTTTTCTATTCTCAGCTTGTCTCCTCTCTCTGACTAAATGGGTCAGATTTTGTTTCCTAAAAGGAGATTAAATTGCTCTTTGCCGGAAAAGAGAAACAATCACTTGGCATGCTGTGTGTGTGTGTGTGTGTGTGTGTGTGTGTGTGTGTGTGTGTGTGCATGCGTGTGTGTGTTGGTAAAGGGTGCTTGGATGGACGGGGAATGTAAGGCTTCTTGTCTGAAGTCTGTTTTCAATCCCAATGGCTCTTTTCATTCCAAAACTGTTTGGGTTCAAATCCTGGCTCTGGCTCTGTGTGACCTTGGGCAAGGGACTTATCCTCTTAGAGCTTCATTTTCCCATCTTTCAAATGGGGCTAATAGAATACTCTATCTCATATAGTTGTAGTCAGGATCAAGTAAAAAAGCTGGGAAAAGATGGGATGGGGGTGGTGGCAATTGTACCTTTATTGTCACCCTTTGTCATCCTCACCAGCAGACAGAACTGAGGAAAGTTTTTTTTTTTTTTTCCTCCTGAGGACTCAGTATTTGATCCAGAGGAAGTTGCACAACCTGTTTAATCCCAAACTGTTTCTGTCCCTAGAGACCAAGCTAGATCTTCTGGGGGTGGGGGTTGGGAGGGTGGTTGGTGGTGAATCAATCAAAGAGCTGTCTTCAGCAGTGGGAAGTGTCATGAGAATAAACAGCTGCTCCTTCCACCCTGCAACCCCTCCTGCTGCTAAATGACTCTAGGGAAGAGGAAACCAGTCATCAAAGGCTTCTGCCACCTGTGCACAGCTGGTAGTTCCTGAGGTCACCCCTATAGTGGCTAGAGGAGTTTAGAAAGTATCCACTGGGTCAAGACACTGATATATCCATTTCCCAAAGGCCCTAGGACTTTCTGCCTCCTCCATCCTCCATTCTCAGAGCTGGAAAACTCCTTTGTAAGCTGGGACACAACTAGTACAAATACACTTTGTAAGTGGGACACACAAGGTCTTCCACAGTGCCATTTTGGTAACAGCATCCCTTAAGAGATTCTCAGTGGGAAAGGCACAGGACCAGGCTTTCTTCCTTCTTTCCCTCTAGCCTTATCTTTAAAAAGAAGAAGAGAAAGTCATTCTTCTTGAGCTACTTGCTGCCAAGTGTCATTCTCCCAGGGGATCCAGGCTGTTTCAGCCAGACTTCCTTTTTCCTGGCTTTAAGGTTACCAAGCCAAGTGAAGTGTACAGGGCCCAAATGTAAAGTTCCTGTTCCACATGGGGCAGAGTAGCCGGTGACTGCTAGAGGGCAGCAGAGAGCCAGGAGCAGGTCTAGAACTGCTTAATAGCCAGATGGCAACCAGACTGGCTGACAGAGCAAAGGATATCAGAGGCCCTTCATTGTTGCGGGGAGAAGTAGGATGTTCCCTAACCAGGAGAGGCAGGCACATCCAGGAAATGTTAACAGAACATGGTGGAGACACATCACAGAGCAGGCAACTGGGTTGGTATACAGTGTAATGTATCAGGGTAGGCAGGACCAACGTTTTAGTAAAAGAAGAAAGAAAGCATATTTGCCATAAAGATCAAGTCAGAACCAGCGCTAGGGTCAGAGTTCAATTCAGGGTTGGAAAAATAAAGATTCAAAAGCTAGAACTGGACTGATTCAGCTCAGTTATTTATTGAGTGTCTTTCAAGAAAGGCACAATAATGGAATAGTTAAAATCATAGACTTTGGAGTCACATAGAAACTGGGGTTTGAATCACTGCTCTGCCATCTATTAGCTAAATGACTTTCTGTCAAGTTACTCAGCCTGTCTGCACCACTCTGAAATCATATGTATAGATGCTAAAGAAATGTTTATTGAGCAAATCACTTTTATCCAGCGGTGTTTCTAGAAGGATTGGGGTTACTGATTGTAGCTCCCCACCTCAAAGTTCTATTCCATTTGGTTTAGTATTTGTTTTTGTCCCTTGTTTAAGATGAGTGGAGTGGCTACTGGTGCTGCCTTGGTTCCCCAGCCAGCAAGGGCCTGATTGGTAGTGGGCATGAATAGAGCTAAGAGGGGCCCAGAGACCAGAGGAGAGAAACAATACCAAGATTTCTGGGAAGAATTCTGAGATCAGTTAATTCATATGCAAATCAGGAAAACAGAATATTCTGACTTATACCAAAATGGTATTTTCTGTATATTTTTATAACCTTGTAATAGAAATAGCTAAGCTAAAAGAAAACCTGATTAAATGAAAAGGCATTTTATGAGTCTTGAGTGAGGCAAAGATTTGGATTATCTTGTTAAAGTTAAGTGAGCAAGTAAATGAAATGTGGTATTCTGAATTAGAGCTTGGGACAGATAAAGGATATTAGTGGAAAATCTGGGGAAATCCAAATAAAGGTGGTAGTTTAGTTAATCATATTATACCCACACTGATTTTTAAATTTTGACAAATAGTCCATGGTTATGTAAGGTGTTAATATTGGGGGAAGCTGGATGAAACTAATTTAGCAACTCTTCTGTAAACTTAAATTATTTTAAAATAAGAATTTTTAAAAATTAAGTGACCAAGCTCTCTTACTGTCAACAGTGATGAGCTCTGTTTTGGTTTTTATTTCACTGCACTGTGTCTGAAGACGTTTTTGAAAAGATACAGGATTGGGATAGGGATTAGCATGTTTCCACTATATACTCAGTTTTGAACTCTGCCCTTTTCCCTCTTAACAATATGCATGTGTATTTTCATATTCCAATAAAAGCTTACCTAAATGTGATTGTTAATATGTATAATGTATATAACCAGCCCCTTACTGATATACGTTTAGGTTATTCCCAATTTTATGCTGGTGTAAATAATGCTGCAATTATCACCTGTGTACACATATTTTTATGCTCATTTCTAATGTTTCCTTGAGGGTAAAGACCTAAAAGTAAAATAAAAGTAGACTATGAACTTTTAAAAAGATCTGATGCTTAATATTAAATCATCCTCCAGAAGAATTTGACCAATTTATATACCTGTGAGCAATGTGTGGTGTCTATGCCACTGTCTCCTTTTTCCAAAATGAGTCTTACTATTAGGAAAAAGCATCTTTCTGCTTCATGTATTTGCTTGTAACTTAGTTCTCTTCTAGAAATCTCAGTTTCTTTGTTTTTTCTTTTTCTTTTCTTTTCTTTTCTTTCTTTCTTTCTCTTTTTTTTTTTTTGAAATGGGGTCTTACTATGTTGCCCAGACTGGGCTGTAGTGGTGTGATCAAACTCACAGCAACCTCGATCTCCTGAGCCCAAGTGATCTTTCTGCTTCAGCCTCCTAAGTGTCTGGGACTACAGGCATGTGCCATCACGCCTAGCTTTTTTTTTTTTTTTTTTTTTTAAGTAGAGATGAGGTCTCACACTGATCTTGAACTCTTGAGCTCAAGCAGTCCTTCCACCTCAGCCTCCCAAAGTGCCGAGATTATAGGTGTGAGCCACTGTACCTGGCAAAATCTTAATTTCAACCCAGATTTTTTTTTAAGACAGGACCTTGCTCTGTCACATAGGCTGGAGTGCAGTTGCATGAACACACTTACACTCAAGGTCAAGGTTCACTGTAGCCTCAACCTCTTGGGCTCAAGCAGTCCTCCTGCCTCAGCCTCCTGAGTAGCTGGGACCACAGGGGCAAGCCACCCATGGTGGCCTAATTTTTAAAAAAGTTTTTCATAGGGATGGGATCTCCCTATATTTCCCAGGCTCGTCTTGAACTCCTTGGCTCAGGCAATCCTCCCATCTCAACCTCCCAAAGTGCTGGGAGTACAGCTGTG
Organism: Cheracebus regulus; assembly: GCA_963574635.1. Lineage (NCBI taxonomy): Eukaryota > Metazoa > Chordata > Mammalia > Primates > Pitheciidae > Cheracebus > Cheracebus regulus. Next base: position 14,619 of record CAUYQU010040971.1, on the reverse strand, counting down.
AACCACCATGTCTGGCTAACCCAGATTTAGCCCTCTCTTCCTTTACCCTTTTACCATTTTTATATGTAATTCCTTAATGTGGTAGCTATGTGGGATATTATCTTTTTAAAGAATATATCTTACTGACATGTCTCAGGAGATTCTCTTTGTCTTTTACATTATTTCTGGTAATATTATGAAATTTACAGTCAATGTTTTCATATTTACATACACACTTACACTTTAATGCCACTGAAGGGAGAGGGTTATGAAAACAAGTGAAAGTTGAAGTTTAAGAAGTCACTACCTACAGGAGTTGGAGAGCACCAACTTGGCATGACTTGGATTTACTAAATGTACCATTGCCTAGCATGTGTGCTACTCACAGGTAGTAAGTACCTTCTCAATAAACAGGATGAACAACTGAAATCTGCAGTGGTGCAATGGAGGCAAAAGGGCCTAGAATGTTCTCAGTGGTGGGAATGCCATTTTTTCTGCTCCTAGTTCACTGTGTTGGGGCTCATTTGAATTCAGGGACCTTGTTTAGCACCGGTGCTTTTGGAGGAGCGTATCCTAGCCAGGGTGCTGTCCTCTTCTGCAGCAGGGACTGCTCTGTCGCAAAATGAGCTGCCACCACAAGGGAGGTGGTTCTTTCTGCTTCTGTCGCCCTTCACAGTCTCAGCTCCTCTTGTATTTATAAGACTGCTTTAATAGTCTTGTCTTGTAATTACATCTGGAGACAGGAGACAGAATCTTTTGATAGTTCAAGTCCTAACACATTTAAATTGCCCTCCTAATGCTATAAAAGAGTCAAATTATATATTCTGGTTTGCTCTAGACAGCAATAAATGTCAAGGTGCCATCCACTCTGGTATTTAACTCCTTGCTGCCATCTGTTTTGGTGCTCCTCACATGGACCATACACTAGTGTTTTCCTATCTCCTGGCACGAAAGGATCAAGTTGGGAGATAAATCTCACTATTCAAAATATATTAAAAGGCAGAGGCAGTTTGTAAACATTGCTTTGGAAAGCTAGGCGTAGCAATAAAGTCAAGGACAGGAACCGGATTTAGTAAAGGAAACATTTCACTAGATTGTCATCTACTTTATTTTTAAAGCTGCAATAAGATGTAACGATAAAAAGGCCAATGATGCATTTCAGCCAAGTGATAAGAACTCTTGCTAAACCAATTAAACTGTCAGTATACTATGGTTTCACGTTTTCTGTAACATATTATGTCACCTTAGAACACTTAGTCACGTATGACTTTTTACCACTGATGCAAAATCAGTTTGGCAATTTATAATCTTACATTTCATTATGAAAGTATATTATTCTGCAAGAAAGCTGCTGGAAAAATGAGATATTTCTGAAGCCCATTCACTCGTCTCTTGCTCAAGTAGTCATAAAAGAATAAAACCGATCATGTTATCTGATGTTTTGAGAATTCTAGTTTTTTATTTATATGATTTTTTATAAAAAGATATACGAAGTATACAGTTTCTAAACCTGGATACAATTTTGAATGTTAGATAAAATTGTGGACATTAAAAAGTAAAAATTTTGATTAAAGAGTTCACTTTTTCACCTACCTTTTTCAATTTTTTAGTGTGTGGACAGAAAGAAAACTGCTTAAGTATGCCAGAGGGTGGGCTTTTTTAGTGTCCCATATTTGAGGTTCTGAGATCCAGCTCTCCTCAAAGGGATAGAGCAGATGGTTATTCATATTTAATACCATCACATTTTTCAATTTGGTATTTGGCAATTGTGAGTTATGGAATGATGAACCAACAGTATTTGAGAGGTGGTGGGGAAACAGAAAAAGGAAGAGTTGAAGACTTTTACTGTAATTACTATAAGTTTTTTTTTTAAAAATATCTTTCCTTTTTCTCTCTAGGACAAATATAACACTGTTTTTAGAAAAACCAATGACAGTCATAAAATACACATGACAGATCCTTAGTTTTAGGTGCTCCTTAGCACAGTAGGGAACAGATCTGTTCTCATACTCTCATATAGCAGACAAGAACATAATTAACATTGACTGTATAGCCCTTTTCTTCTGTTATGAACTCTGAGGATTTTCTTTAACCCTCCCTTATGAGGATTAATCATATTTGTAAATATGATTAATCATATTTGTAAATACATTCCCCACCAAAACTTAAATTAGATCTGTACCTCTGGCAGGTGTGGCTGCATTAACAATGGACCATTTAAACTTGAGGTTTTCTTCTTTTTTGGTTTAAGTCATGGTTACAGAGTTGATAGGGATATCTACTATATTAATTTAGATTCAGTTTGGGATCAAGCATGTCTAATTTACATATGATACAAGGACTGTGCGCCGCTCAGACATTTGCCTGCCTCCATTGTCTCAGGTAATTCCACTCTGGTTGTTATCTCCTCTATGTGTTTATTCTTTCTCAGACTCCAGTCTGAACTCATGGAACACATTAAACAAAAAGAGAAACACAGAGCAGGAATTGACTAATTCAAATGAGAGTCATTTCACTCCTTCTTGCTGAGAAAGGTATCAGAACTGACTTTCTGTGTGATAGGTATGGAGATAGGCACTTGCACCTGCACTGTCTCATTTAAACTCACAACAACCCTGTAGGGTAGGTAATGTTATTCTCTACTTTAGAGATGAGGACTGAGACCCAGGGAGATTAAGGAATTTGCCATGGGCATAATGCTAGGAAATGTTAGAGTTTAGTTTCCAATTCAGGACTTTCTCTCGAATTTCAGTGTTCTATTTGCTCCATTGGGGTTATTTATTATTACGGTCATTATCATCATAATTGAAACAGGATCTCACTCTGCCACTCAGGTTGGAGTACAGTGGTGAGACCACAGCTTATTGCAGCCTTGACCTCCTGGGCTCAAGTGGTCCTCCCACCTCAGCCTCATGAGTAGCTGGGACTACAGGCATGTGACACCACACCTGGCTAAATATTTTATTATTTGTAGAGATTGGGTCTACCTGTGTTACCCAGGCTGGTCTTGAACTTCTGGGCTCTAGTGATCTCCCTGCTTTCACCTCCCAAAGTCCTGGGATTACAGATGTGAGTCACCATGCCCAGTCTATTTATTATTGTTGATACAGTGAAGTCTTGATAAGCCAGACTACTTAGGGAATGGTAATATACCCTATCGGAGGGTGTTAGGTGGTGGGAAAAGGAACAATTTTGGCTGTTTTTTTTTTTTAAATTAATAATGATTGGCCAGGTGCAGTGGCTCATGCCTGCAATCCTAGCACTTTTGGAGGCCAAGGCGGGAGGATCACCTGAGGTCAGGAGTTTGAGACCAGCCTGACCAACACGGAGAAAACCCGTCTCTACTAAAATACAAAAATTAGCCAGGTGTGGTGGCACGTGCCTGTAATCCCAGCTACTCAGGAGGGTGAGGCAGGAGAATCACTTGAACCTGGGAGGCGGAGGTTGTAGTGAACCGAGATTGTGCCATTGCATACTCCAGCCTGGACAGCAAGAGTGAAACTCCATCTCAAAAACAAAATTAATAACGTATTGGTCGAATACCTGTTAACCTTAGAAAATTCAAAAACAGAGATAAGAAAATTATTCATCCATAATACTTAGAGATAACTACTCTTAACAGCTTACTTAACACACTTTTTAACAGAAAAAAATGTACATATACTTTTTAAAAAGGCTTATAGTATACATACCATTTTATACTCTGCCTTGTAAACAACCTAACAATATATTGTGAACATTTTTTCCATATTATTATGTTGATGCCAATGCCATTTTAATGGCTATGCAATGTTGTTTGAGTGTACTGTAATACATTTAACCAATACATTTTTTTTTTGAGATGGAGTCTCACTTTGCCACCCATGCTGCGGCACAGTGGCATGATCTCAGCTCACTGCAACCTTCGCCTCCAAGGTTCAGTCCATTCTCCTGCCTCAGCCTCCCAAGTAGCTGGGATTACAGGTGCATGCCACCACACTGGCAAATTTTTTGTATTTTTAGTAGAGATGGGGGTTTCACCATGTTGGCCTGGCTGATCTTGGATTCCTCACCTCAAGGGATCCACCCACCTCGGCCTCCCAAAGTGCTGAGATTACTGGCATGAGCCACCACGCCTGGTCAACTAATTCATCATAACTATGGTAATGAGAATCAGTCTGCTGGTTTGAGAATATCCCTCTGATGTCACAATGTCTGGCAAAGTAGTGGCTTCTTAAAATGTTCAGAAAATGCATTTCATTATTAGGTAGCTATGGTTGAATGTACATAATGTTGCATACTTCTTTTTCAAGGTGGTGGTTTCCTAAGACATGGCCCAAAAGCCTAACTTTTGAAACGTTTGCTTAGACATCCACAGGTAACACTAAGCGAGAAACCCTTGACAGAGGGAGTTAAATGCATGATGACCAAACATGATGTATGTATTAGGGGAAACAGAAACACTTTTTTCTCTTGAATTTTAATTGGAAGTGTCCTCTGGATTGAGGTACCCAAGATTCAGGTTAACAGACAATTATTTTTGTTAAATCAGTGTGGTGACTATTAATCAATGCTGGTATATCCATACAATGGAATATTATCATGATATTAACAATTATGTTTTCAAAGAATATTTTACGATAGGAAAAAGGATCTTTTATGAGCCAGATGATGATACTTGTTAAAATTTTATAAAGAAAAGAATATAAAATTATATGTGTGTGTATATATGTGTGTGTGTGTGTATCCAGTTTGATGAAAAAAACACATAAGCACCTATGCTGCAGTATCTGGTTGGGCTTTTTTTTTTGGCATGGTGGGTTAAGAGTTAATTTTTATTTCCCTTTATTATTTTCTGACTTTTTCAAAAAATTACAGTGATATATATTTTTTGCTATAAAAAACAAATCATCATATTTGAGTGAGGAAGATATGAAATCAATACTTAATGCTAAAACTTTTAAAAAGTAACATTTTTGATTACTACCTAAGTGCTAACTATACTGTACTAGCATATGAGTCTTTTCAACACCTTGAGGAAGGTACCATTATGGTCCATTTGAGGAAGTCATTTGCCCAAGACCATACAGATTGGATGAGGCAGAGTCAGGATTTCAACTTGAGTCTGTTTATTTCCAAAGACTATGTGAGACAAAATATAGTGAGGTCAAGATACAGGAGACTTATTTTTTCTTAACCAGTTGCAAACCAAGCAGTCCAAGCAGTACTAGGACGAGAAAGTACAAATTGAGAGCCAGGGTATAGGTATAGGGCATTTATGCTGGTGAAACCTGGGAGGTCCTTTGGTGACAGAGGTTAGCCCAGAGGCTCTGAATCCCTGGGGCTGATAACATCTAGCCTCATAGTTCTATTGTGAGGATTAAATGAGACAATTCATGTAAAGGGCATATGGTACAGGCTTGCTCAATAAATAGTAGCTAGTATTATTATTTCCCTTATTTAGGACCTTGCTTGTTATAGGGATTAGAGGCTCCCAGAAACCTGAGGCAAGACGTGTTTACCCTAGTGAATCCTGTCACATCTTAATAGTCCTCAAACATTCCTCACCATTGAAATGCCTTTTATTTGAACCTTTCAAATAAACAAGCCCTAATCAGCTTTGTGGGCCCTACCAGCTTTTTCAGAAAACCTCTTCGCTTTTGGGGTGGGGCGGTATTTATTTACTCACTGAAAATAGGGACTTTGTTTAATATAAGGGAAGAAGGAGGTGATTGGTTTGGAGTTAATAGGCAAGATTTTTTTTCTCTCTCTCTCTCTTTAACTTGAGGAGGCTTGATTGGGTTATGCTCCCTTAAGACTCTTGGAGAGTCTGGGAATTTTGAGAACAAAAGCTCTGCAGGGAGGCCACCAAAGAGAGCAGGCTCTCCACCAATCTTTGTATTTTCTTAAATTTTTCATTCTATTTCTTTCATCTCTTCAGTCCCTAGAATAGAGTGGCATTATCTTGAAGCCACGGAGATTTACGAAACAACCAAGGTTGGCTTCTCTTTGTTGAGCTTATGAAAGCCATATTTAGATAGAAGAGGAATGTGTTTTTCCCTTGGGAGGCCCCTCTATACCTGCAGCCATCAGAAATTCCATATTAAAATCCCATATTTAAGTCTTTATGGGGAAAGTCTGTTCTTGCGTGTCTGGACCAGGTCCAGCTGTCAGACTGAGATATTATTGACTTTTTCTTCCCAAGTGAGTGGTTTTCATCTGTTGGCTCCATTTCTTTACCACTAATTCTGAAACACCTTGTAATCTGACTTCTGCCACTGCCTCACTGCTAAAATTGTGCCCTTTCAGGTTACCAGCAACAGAATTTTTGCTAAATTCATTGGGACTTATTTTTCTTCATTTCTTCTCCACAGATGTTTCTCTTCCCTTGGTTCCGGACACCACATGAATTCAACTCTCCTTCTACCTTTCTGAGTATTCCTTCTCTCCTTTGTAATGGAAAGTCTTCTTACTCTGCCTCCCCTATGCAAATGTGATTGTTCCCCAAAGGGGTGCAATGCTCCCATGTCCCTCTACTCTTCATTCTCAGAGCTTCAACTGCTACCTCCATGCAGTAAACTCTCCAGTTCTGACTTCTTATCCATGCTTAGTCCTTTATTTCTTTTCTTTTCTTTCTTTTTTTTTTTTTGATTTTTTATTTTTTGAGATGGAATCTCGCTCTGTCACCCAGGCTGGTGTTTAGTGGCACGATCTCTACTCACTGCAACCTCTGCCTTCCTGGTTCAAGCAATTCTCCTGCCTCAGCCTCCTGAGTAGCTGAGACTATAGGCGTGTGCCACCATACCTGGCCTAGTCCTATATTTCTTACTGCCTAACAGTAATTAAAATTGTCTTTTATGAGCCAGACATTGTGCTATTTGCTTTGTTTACATTCTCTGTAATCCTCCCAACACTCTTCAAAGCAGGTAGTCTTAAGCCTATTTTACAGACAAGGCAACCAGCTCAAATAAATTATATATGTTTTTACTTTTCCGTTTCAATCTCCTAACATTAACTGAAACTCAGCAAGTCCAAAACAAAATTCCTCCCTCTGTGTGTCCTAACTAGCTGCCCTTCTCACTTTAAGGCAGTGTCATTCTCCCACCTTCTGTTATGTCACTCACAGGTTGAGAGGATTGAAAATTAGTCAGGCAACTGCTTTGGAATAACACGTGCCCACCCCCACCCCCCCCCGCAAAAAAAAACACCCAATTCCTTCAGAGTCCCCCAAACCCAATTCATTGCAACCCCAAATCTTGAAAATTAAAGTTTAAGCTATCATACAGATGAGCAATCCTCAACCATTATGAGTGCTAAATCTGATCGTTTTCACACACTGCGTACTCTGGGCTGCCTGGGGTTAAGCATAATTCTCAGGATTTAGCTGTGCTTTCTTCAGTCCTCAGAACTTGCTCTTCCCATGCGAGACCTTCCCATAGGCGGGGCTGCCCTAGGTTCTGTGTAGTTCCCCTTGCACAGGCAATAATCCCACCCCTCCTGTGTTGAAGCTAGAAAGCCTATTGGAATGTGAGTGATTTAGCAATGGTATTTCTATATATAGGAGTGACTTTCAATTCACTTTTTTTTGTAAAGAAAATTACTTACAAATGATGGTGGTTTAGTATTCATAACAGCTGATGCAGAACACATATTCACAGCTGATCTGGACATACCAATGTGATGAGACAATGATTTTGAAAACCACTTCCACAGATTATTAGAGAAGGCCCAAATGCCCATCATTGAGGGTCAGATTTCATTTCTGTGTGGCATATTTGCCTAATGCCACAAAATTTTAAACTTGCTGCTACTCAAGAGTCAGAGAATTGAGAAACTGAACATTTTTTTTGAAGCCTATGACAGAATCACCAGGTGACAACAGCACTTTGAGGATTCTGCACAGGCCGAACCAAATACTTTACTTGGGCTGTTTTTACTCCACTCGCATCTCTGTGCCTGCTTCATTTTTAAAAGCAGAAATCTACCATAGCTGCCATTATTTTCAATAGGAGGAGTACAGAAGGTCAAAAGTTCAGTTATATACTGTTCCTGTGAAGTCAAGCTACAAGGAAGTATAGACCCATTGAGAAATTTCTGTTCTCTATTTGGCATGTCAGTTTCTTCTATTAGTCAGGTACCGGTGCTCCAAATTGTAGTGACACTACTATTTAATCAGACTTGACTAGGATGGCAGCATAGAGTTGAAAGACAAACTCAGATTAGCCTTTGGTGACTGGTCTTCTTAATAAGGAAATTAGAACATAGCTTTTTAAAAAAATCTGAACACCTGGATATTTAATCACTGTCATGAAAGGAAGATAAAAGGCTGATGTGTTTTTCAGGATATTAACCTGTATCTAGTTGAACAAATGTGTAAATTTGAACAAATGTGTAAATTTGTCCTGTGTGTACTGCATATAGACATGATTTGTTCACAACTAGCATAGTGCCTAGCATGTATTTGGGGCTCAATGAAAATCTATAGAATGTTAATTTGCTACTTTAGCAAAACAAAGATTAAAAAGTACTGAATAATTAAGAAATGTCTCCCATAGTAGTTAGCATAAATAAAAATTTGATCAGAGCAAAATCTAATTGCAAAAAAGATCACAGAAATGCTTATGTTTTAAGGAAAGCTTTATGCTGAAATGTAAAATATTAACCATGTCTTACAGGCCACTTTTTTTCTTCCTGAACATAGTATAAAGAGTGTTTTTCACACTTAGCACATACCAATTGGATGAAAGACTAGAGGAGGTGAGGTTGAACACAGGGTCACTTGGAAGCATCACTCCATCTGGACATGGTGGATCATGGAGGACCCTGCATCAGATTCATTTGGGGATACAATATTCTCTTAAGCTGTCCCTGAAATTCTTGACCTTCAAGCAAAGAGTTAGGCCTGATGCTAGTTAGAATCTGATCAGCAGTTAGGGTTACGTGTGCTGTTCTGTGCTCCTCAGAGAAAAGTAATTGAATAGAAGCCTAGTAACAACTAGCTTTCCCCATAAATTGGTAGTCAATGAAATTGACAAATGGTTGTAAGTGCCTACTTTGTGCTTAGATTATGTGATGCATTCTGTGGAAGTGTGAGACATGGTCCTTGTCAGAGAGATGCTTAAAGGCAAGATACTCACAAATGAAATAGTTAAATAACAGTAGAAGGTAGTCTGGGAATCATAGTTTGAGAAGGAACTATGAAGATCATTTAGTCCAAAATTTCCATTTTCAAGAACTAGGCTCAGATTAGGAAGTAGAATTTCCCAAGGTCTGGAAGATAATTAGTAGAAGTTAGAACTCGCACTCAAGTCTGCCTTTCTTTTTTCATCCTATTATATAGGTGGTTATATGATGTTTTGACATGCTTATATTGATCTACCATTTTGATGCTAGGAACTTTCGATGAGATTCTTTTTGATATGGTGGTGCTTCTACAACAGCTGCAAAGCAAACCAATCAAACATTCCCCTACTTTTTTTATTACCAAGTAATGTGCAAAATAGAAAGACATGCCCCACCCCTCAGTTTCACCTCATCCCTTAGCCATGAGGATGGAGATCAGGGATAAGGTGGGAGTAGGGATCAAAAATGGAATGGGTGTCATGGATGGGGTGAATCTCAGAGAAGAGATGAGGGATGGAGTAAGGTCAGGCACCATCTGGCAAGCAAAGCCAGGAGCCATATGTTTCCCACATTTGCTCATCTTTGAAAGGCCATTAATCATTTTGGGCATAGTATCTGCTCATTCTCTGAGAATTCTCTTATTTCTTGAATAGTCTGTGTCTTAAAATTTCTGATTCCAAACCTTCAAGAGACAAGAGTCTGGAGTAGGGGAGAATGTTTGCGTCATAGTATGGTTTCATAGACTCAGATCCAGGCTTCACTGGGAGTCCTTGAGTCAATGTCTGTCAGTTCTATCATTAATATTCCCTGTAAAATCCTATGAAAAGGTAATAAGCATCTGCTATTTTTAAATTTTAAAACTTTGATATCCTGATGGTTTGAGGGAATAGACCTATTAGGCTCTTAAGAAGTTTATCCTTTTTTTCAATATCAAACAAGCTTAAAAATACATATTTTTCTGATTATACATATATGAATTTTTTACTTTCTCAATGCAGTTTTTCATATGAAATTATTCTTTAATGTTTACTTCTGAAATATGGAGAATCTAAAGGCAAAAAGGAATGTGTAGTCTAAAAAATTCACATTGAAGAAAGTGGAAAGTGAGAGTTCCCCATAATTTGGATAAGGATTTAGGAAAAAGTATCAGGCAGGTAGATGATAGACAGCTCCTAGTAGTCTGTTTTTGTCATGACTGCATCAGAACAATCATGCCAGAATGTCAAATATAAATATGTCTTGATTTTAGTAGAACATTTGAGAGTCTTCTGTAATATTCTTGTGCAAAGATTTTGAAATTTGACTGCATAACTAGTAATTAGGCAAATTCACAGCTGGTGGATCAGCTGATTCAATGTCAACCTGCAAGAAGATGTTTTTAGTAAAGGGTCACAGGACTGTTTTTTGGCTCTGCCCAGGCATTCATTTATTTAACAAATGCCAGACACCTTCTATATACAGGGAACCCTACTAAGCACTGTGAGGAATACACAGCTGTCCAGATCAGGGCCCCTGCCCTAAAGAAGCATATTGTTGGTCATAATTGATCACAAAGACAGGCTTTTTGCATTGCAGAAAACACAAAGCTAGGTGGCATAGTTTAATATATAGGATGACAGACTCCAGATTTAAAATGATCTCAACTTGTAGGAACTCTAGGTCAAAACCTACAAGATGAAAGTTAACAGTGATAGATGTAAAGTCTTGAATTTAGGTTAAGAAAATTGCATATGTACAGGATATGAGAAATGTGACTTGGCAGCAGTTTATGTAAAAAGTTCTTGGGGATTTAGTTGATCACAAGTTTAATATGAGCCAACAATGTGGTGTAGCTTATTTTTTTTAAGCAAAAACAATTTTAGGCTGTATTAGAAGCATGTGTGCTGCTCAGACCACATCTGGAGTATTATGGTCAAGTATAGTCACCACATTTTACGAACATTGACAAAGTTGAGTGTATCCAGAAGATAGTGACCAGCATGGGTCTGAAAATCATGTCACATGAGAAACGGTTGAAAGAAAGAACTGGGGATAATCAGCTTTTACTTTAAGCTGGTTTGGAGCCTCCAAGTGTTGGATAGGTTCCCTTGCTATGTACTCCACAGTCCTCTGAACAAGCCTCATGCCTTGCCCCCACTAGATCGAGGACTTCGTTAGAGCAGGGTAGGGGTTCTGTGTTAACTATGATATCCACAGGACGTAGCATGGGACAGGTGTGTGCTCAGCAATGTTCAGAGAATGAGTGAGTGAAATTTCCAATTGTGAGGACCTTAGGTAAAAATGATAAAGAACCGTAGTGCCTGGCATCTGTCATCATTAGATTAAAAAATGAACAAGGAACTTAGAAGAGTTCCTAAAAGGTTTTGAATGGTGCCCTTTTTTCTAAGGCCTTTCTGACTTTCCTTTGACCTTTGATAGTACTCGGACTTGCATGTCTGGTTTAACAGGAATCTTAAAAAGCCATCTTTCCAAAAGGAGCATTTTTTTTTAAATGGGAGAAAGTTCTGGCACTAGTATCAAGAAGATGCAAATGAAAACAATGAGATGCCATTTTTTACTCAAAAATATAAATTACATATATAAATATCTGCTATCAGTAAGAATTTAGTCAAATGGACACACTTGTACATTTCTAGTATAACCCTTTTGGAACAGCAGTTTGGCAGTATGTATTATCAAGGGCCTAAAAATATTCATTGTTTGATCCAAGAATTTTACTTCTGGGACCTTCTAAGAAAAGTCATCCTGAATACTGGGGAGGGGAAAAAAGCTTTATGAACAGAGGTGTTTTATGACAACAAAAATTGGAAACAATCAAAATGTTCCATAGTAGAGGAGTAAATGGTTTTATGAACTATGATATGTCCATTTGACAGAATGTTATAAAGCTTTGTAGTTTGTAGCTTCTGAAGAATATGAAGCTGTGTATACAGTATGATATAACTGTGTGAAAACAAACAAACTGAAACCTGTACATAGATAAAATTCTGGGTAGTCTTATACCACAATGTGAACAGTAGCTGTTTTTCAGTGATGAGATGATCAATTATTTTTGCTTTTTTTTCTATTTTCTAATTTTTTCATTTAAAAGATTTTATATTGAAGACAAATTTCCTAGTGTGCCCCATTGTGTCTAGAAATACACCTTGTGAAGCTCTGAATTTCTAGTTCAGGTCTTCAGCATCCCTGAGTATTTCCAGTTTATATCAATGGCCTTATGAAATTGGGAGGAAAAAACAAACCAAAACATCTTCAGAGCAAAATTTATTTTAATCCTAAAGTTAATTGAAATTAATTTTAATTCACTTTGATTTAAAACATATGTGAAAACATACATCATGAACACTTTTAGATCAGGGGTATATTAAGGAACCTCACAAATAAAAGATGATGCAACTTTTAAAAATGAAAAAGCAGGCATCCCAGATTCTAGAAAGCCAGGCACCTTTTGCAGATGGAAATGCAATAGTTCCTTGCAGGTAGCAGGCACTTAATACAGTTTTGAATGGCTGGCTCCTGGAGATGAGTAAGGAAGAATGAGAGATTGATTGTAAATGGATACAACTGAGTGGCTGGATGTATACTGGAAGAATCTGGAAATCAGGTGTTACCTTATTACATCAAATCTGTTTTAATGGATATTTATGTATTGCTCAGATACATCAAAGTTCTAGCTGTCAGACCTCTGTAGACTGTGAAAATGCATCCATTACAAGTAATTTGCACTAACCAGTGACTCTGGACATTCAATCAAGTTCAGTTTACCTCTTTTATCAAAATTACTAGTTGACGTTTCAATATCTATATTTTAATTTAATACACAATTTACCTCCTACAATGTAGAAGGCATGTTTACAGGCACTTTGGTGCAAACTTAATTTCTTATGTTTTTAAGTCAATTTTGGGCTGCATTAATATGTCCTCTCTTCTTTCCCTAATAATGGCAGAGATGTCTTGGTTCTTAAGTCACTTGCATTTTTTTTCTCTTCTTTTCCACTTAGATAAAGAACACTGCAGGCTTTAGGAAATGGAATGGTTTTGAGTTTTGTCCATGATGTTGTGGGTATCAGCGTTCTAGTAGGGATAAAGGCCAGGATAGATCTGGTTTCATTAAGAATGTTTGAAGACAATCTAGGTTTGAAGAAAGTAGAGTTTTTAGATTTGTTCACATTGCATGACCCTGACTTTTGTGACTTGCACTTCTGCTTAGCATGTAGATCTATCTCTATGAAATTAATTTTCTCCTCTTTTGTTGTGTGTACAATGTATTAAGGTTACTGCAGACAGTACTATTAAGAAGATGAATTTAATAAGAACTATTTCTGTTTCTTACCTACTTTTTGCCTTTTTTCTCTCCTTGTCCACCCTCCATTTTGTTTTAAATATATTAATTCACCTTTTCTTGTATCACTTTGTTTCTGTCTCAACAGGAAGCAAACTATTCTTCAGAATTGGTCAAATCCCTTTTTTTAAAAAAAAAATGTTTAATCCCAAATCCCCACTAAATGAAAAGTTTCAAATGGTATTGGATTGACATTTTTACAAAGCCAAGAAAAGGAGAATCTTTGGGAACAGATTTGTAAGATGTCCTAGACTAGCATTCTGCAGATTCAATTGACTGAGAGATTTTTCCATATGATAACCTGAAAGTGTGATCTCCTGGGGATGGGTATTCTTAAATGGGGGATCAGGACAACTTGAAAGAAAGCTGTGAACTTCAAAGCTCCTTACACCTCAACCACAGTTAACTTTCTAGTGTCACTGGTCTGGCACGTGTTAATAGCTTGATCATTTGCTTGCAGATAACTCCATTGGAAACTTAGAGTATTTCAATGGGGAATAGCCAGTGGGTCTTTGATCTCCATATAGATAGAGATAGAATAATTCAGAAAGAATTCTATTGGAGTGATTTATGGCAGAGGCAGCACAATTTTATGAATGTTTCCCTCCAGTATGTCCAAAATATGTTGGCAAATATCCGTAGAAGATGTACTCTTTCCATCGTTCCAACTTCTCTATGAAATAGAGTTCGTGATTACATACTTTTCCAACCTCTCTTTTTTCTTTAATACAATGGTTTCAAGAATAAGTATCTACTGACAGTTAAACATGTTAACTGTCGGTGCTTGGTGAGGGGAGATTTACTTTGAAAAGAGCAGATGGTGCCCCATGGGGTGGAGATTATGTGGTAAATTTGCTTTCTTTGCTGTGTGCATAAGGTCATGTACAAATGGCCAGAAAGCAAATGAAAGGTACCCTTGAAGCCATTTGCACCTAGATGTCAACTTTCTTTCAGGAAAGACTTTTTTTTTTTTAAAGAGAGAAAAGGAGAAAGAACGAGAGAAACAGCAAAAGACAGAAAAAAAAATGAAAGAGAAAAAGAAGGAGGAAGAGAAAGAGGGAGAGAGAATGGGATTCTTGTTTTATTGCCCAGGCTAGAATACAGTCTAAAAATGGGTATTAAAAACGTCTTTTATGCCAATAATTGTGCTTAACAATGGAGACAGGAAGGAATAGGGGATGAAAATAACAAATAAG
>CAUYQU010040970.1:0-28780 GCA_963574635.1 Cheracebus regulus | reverse complement strand
CTAGCCAGTCTTCTCAACACCATTTATTAAGCAAGGATTCCTTTCCTCATTGCTTACTTTTGTCTAGTTTGTCAAGCATAAAGGGCTATTGAATTTTACCAAAGGCCTTCTCTGCATCTATTGAGATAATCATGTGTTTTTTGTCTTTGTTTCTGTTTATGTGATGTATTACATTTATAGATTTGTTCATGTTGAACCAGCCTTGCATTCCTGAGATGAAGCCGACTTGATCGTGATGGATAAGCTTTTTGATGTGCTGTTGGATTCGGTTTGCCAGGATTTTACTGAGGATGTTTGCATTGACATTCATCATGGATATTGGTCTGAAATTATCTTTTTTAGTTGTATCTCTGCCAGGTTTTGGTATCAGGATAATTTTCATGTCATAAAATGAGTTAAGGAGGATTCACTCTTTTTGTATTGCTTGGAATAGTTTCAATAGGAATGGTACCAGTTCCTCTTTGTGCATATGGTAGATTTTGGCTGTGAACCAGTTTTGAGCTGGATATTTTTCGTTGTTAGGCTATTAATTGCTGCCTCTACTTCAGTCCTTGTTACTGATCTATTCAGGGATTCAACTTCTTCCTGTTTTAAACTTAGGAGGGTGTAAGTGTTCAGGAATTTATCCGTTTCTTCTAGATTAACTGGTTCATGTGCATAGAGTTATTTGTAATAATCTCTGATAGTCATTTGTACTTTTGTAGAATTGATGGTGATATCTCCTTTATCATTTTTTATTGCATGTATTTGATTTTTGTCTCTTTTCTTTTTTATTAGTCTGGCTAGTGTTTACCTATTTTTTTGATCTTTTCAAAAAACCACCTCCTGGATTTATTGATTTTTTGAAGGGTTTTTTGTGTCTCTATCTCCTTCAGTTCTATTCTGATCTTAGTTATTTGTCTTCTGCTAGCCTTTGAATTTGTTTGATCTTGCTCCTCTAGCTCTTTTAATTTTGATGATAGGGTATCAAATTTAGATCATTCCTTGCTTCTCATATGGGCATTTAATGTTATAAATTTCCCTCTAGACACTGCTTCAGATGTGGTCCAGAGATTCTGGTATGTTCTGTGTTCTTTCTCATTGGTGTTGAAGAATATCTTTATTTTTGCCTTCATTTCATTATTTATCCAGTAGTCATTCAGGAGCAGGTTATTAAGTTTCCATGTAGTTGTGTGGTTTTGAGTGAGTTTCTTAATCCTGATTTCTAGTTTGATTGCACTGTGGTCTGAGAGACTGGTTGTTTTGATTTCTGTTCTTTTACATTTGCTGAGGAGGGATTTACTTCCAATTATGTGGTCAATTTTAGAGTAAGTGTAATGTAGGGTGGAGAAGAATGTACATACTGTGGAGTTGGTGTGGAGTGTTCTGTAGATGTCTATTAGGTCCAAATGTGAGTTCAAGTCCTCGATATCCTTGTTAAATTTCTGTCTCATTGATCTCTGTAATATTGACAGTGGAGTGTTAAAGCCTCCCAAAATTATTGTGCAGGAATCTACATCTCCTTGTAGGTTGTTAAGAACTAGTTTTGTGTATCTGGGTGCTCCTGTATTGGGTGCATATACATTTAAGATAGTTAGCTCTTCTTGTCACATTGATCCTTTTGCCATTATGTAATGTCCTTCTTTGTCCCTTTTCATCTTTGTTGGTTTAAAGTCTGTTTTATCAGAGACTAGGATTGCAACACCTGCTTTTCTTTGCTCTCCATTTGCTTGGTAAATCTTTCTACATCCCTTTGTTTTGAGTCTATGTGTGTCTTTGCATGTGAGATGGACTTCCTGAATTCAGCACACTGATGGGTCGTGATTTTTTATTCAATTTGCCTGTCTGTGTGTTTGCATTGGGGCATTTAGTTCATTTACATTTAAGGTTAATATTATTATGTGTGAATTTGATCCTGCTGTTTTGATACTAGATTTTTTTTTTTTTTTTTTTGGACATTAGTTTACACATTTTCTTCATAATTTCAATGGTCTTTACAATTTCGTACATTTTTCCAGTGGATGGTACTGGCTGTTCCTCTCCATATTTAGTGCTTCCTTTAGGAGCTCCTGCAAGGCAGACCTAGTGGTGATGAAATCTCTCAGCAATTGCTTGTTCATAAAGGATTTTATTTCTCCTTCACTTATGAAGCTTAGTTTGGCTGGATCTGAAATTCTGGGTTGAAAGTTCTTTTCTTTAAGGATTTTGAATATTGGCCCCCAGTCTCTTCTGGCTTGTAGGGTTTCTGCTGAGAAATCTGCTCTGAGTCCAATAGGCTTCCCTTTGTGGGTGACTTGACCTTTCTCTCTGGCTGCCCTTAGCATTTTTTTCTTCATTTCAACCCTGGTGAATCTGATGATTATGTGCCCTGGGGTTGCTCTTCTTGAGGATATCTTTGTGGTGTTCTTTTTGTTTCCTGGATTTGAATGTCGGTCTGCCTTGCCAGGTTGGGGAAGTTCTCCTGGATAATATCCTGAAGAGTGTTTTCCAGCTTGATTTCATTTACCCAGTCACATTCAGGTACATCAATCAAAAGTAGATTAGGTCTTTTCATATAATCTCATATTTCTTGGAGGCTTTGTTCATTTCTTTTCACTCTTTTTTCTCTAATCTTGCCTTCTAATTTTATTTCATCCAGTTGGTCTTCAATCTCTGATATCTTTCCTTCTGCTTGATTGATTCAGCTATTAAAACTTGTGTATGCTTTGCAAAGTTCTCATGTTGTGTTTTTCAGCTCCATCAAGTTATGTTCTTCTCTAAGCTAGTTAGCATTTCATCTAACATTTTTAAAAAGTTCTTAGTTTCTTTGCATTGGGTTAGAACATGTTCCTTTAGCTCAGAGAAGTCTATTACCCACCTTCTGAAATCTGCTTCTGTAAATTTATCAAACTCATTCTCCATCCAGTTTTGTTCCCTTGCTGGTGAGGAGCTGTGATCCCTTTGAGGAGGAGAGGTGTTCTGGTTTTTCATGATTTCATCCTTTATTCGCTGATTTCTTCTCATCTTCATGGATTTCTTCAAAGACCTTTGGTCTTTGAAGTTGGTGACTTTCGGATGGGGTCTCGGAGTGGATGCCATTTTTGTTGATGTTGAAGCTATTTCTTTCTGTTTTTTAGTTTTCCTTCTAACAGTCGGGTCTCTGCTGCAGGACTGCTGGAGGTCCACTCCAGATTCTGCTTGCCTGAGAATCACCTGCAGGGGCTGCAGAACAATAAGTGTGGCTGCTTGTTCTTTCTTCTGGTATCTTTGTCCCATAAGGGTACCCGTGAGATGTCAGCCAGAGCTCTCCTGTATGAGGTACCTCTTTGGATACACAGGGGTCAGAGAACCACTTGAGGAGGTAGTCTGCCCCTTATAAGAGCTCAAGTGCTGTGCTGGGAACTCCATTCCATTCAGAGTTGCTGGGCAGGGATATTGAAGTTTGCTGCAGCAGAACTCACAACTGCTTCTTTTCCCATGTGCTCTGTCCAGGAAGGTGGGGCTTTATTTATAAGTCCCTGATGTGCTGCTACCTTTTATCAGAGATGCCTTGCTCAGCAAGGAGAGAGTCTAGTCACAGTCCACCTGCAGAGACATTGCTGAGCTGCTGCAGGCTCTTTCAAGCTGCTGTGCAAACGTCCTTGCAGTTTTGTTTACATGGGTAATGTTAGAACTGCCTCAGTGGTGGTGGACTGCTTCAGTAATGGTGGATGGCTTCGGTTATGGCAGACTGCCTTGGTAATGGCTGATGTCCTTCCCCGAATGGAGCTTTACTGTGTGGGTCAAGCTCAAACTGCTGCACTGGCTGCAGAACTCTCAAGCCAGTGTGTTTCAGATTGCTGGTCTTTGTGGGGATGGGAGCCTGAGCCAGATCTCCTGACTCCCTACCTTTGGTCCCCTATTTTTCAGGGGAACATGCAGCTCAGTCTTGCAGGCGTTCCAGGCACCAATTATAATGGCTACCTAGATTTGTGAAGGTTTTTGTGCTGGAAACCTGTGGCACTTGTGGGCCAGACCACAGGAGAAGCACAGTACCTGAACCGGAGTACCAGAGTGGCTGAAAAAGCCCCCGATGGCCTCCATTGGGTAGGAGAGGGATCTTCCAGTCCGCTGCACGTCTCAGGTGAGGCAACAGCCCATCTTGCTTTGGCTCACTCTCTTTAGGCTACACCCAAATTCTAAATTTGAACTTACCATATCTTTACAGCTTAATTTTGAAGCATCATTTAAAAGTCTGTATGAGTAGAGAGATATGATAAAGTAACACACCAAGAAATGTCCAAAGTAGTTCATATTTTTAAGTAGGTAGAAAATCTTTCTACTCAGCAAAATTTTAAGAAAAGGTGAGATCTTTTCTTAGAAGCCCTACATAAGGTAGAAGAGCCACGGTGTGTGTGTGACAGATCATCTGGTTTTGTTCTTTTGGTGAAAAGATATATTCCACATCACTCTGAAATGTTTTCTATTGACCTCTAGAGCCCTAACCAACTATCTTGGAAGTAGTGTTAAGATTTCTCTTACTGACCTGAAGAGCAACACAAGGATTCTGAAATACCACATTGTCCAGAGACTTCAATGACAAATGAGAACTGATCATGTTCTTCTCTACCACTAAGGAGTTCACTGAAATTTTTAGAGGGTGTTTTGAAGGAATTGACTACATCTCAAATATTTATTTAAAATCAACTGATAGACTGAAAGTCATAACAGAAAACCGCTACTTTGGGAGAGTTTGATAGGAAGGATTTCATTCATGTGATAATCTCTAAAATTGATTTTGTTAAAAGAACATGAGATTCTTTGAGCTAGCAGCCTCTCCTAATAAGAGAGGCTATTACATGTTTCAGTGGTGGAGAAAGTGTTACTCCAGGATAGGGATCAGTGGCAATATCTTATCAATGTCTCTGAAGTTATCTACTTAAGTTTACTCCTTTTCAGATAATATACTTCTAAAAGAAAATGATGATGATGATGATGTCAGAAGCAGGGCATTCATTATGTAGTTTCCAAACAAAGAAAAGAATATGACAGAATGACACTAGGGAGCTCTCATATTTTTTCCACAAAAAGATGAGTGTTTTCTGCCAAAGAAAGTTAAAGGAGTTTGGATTTTAATGCTTCACAGATTTTTGTTATTTCATAATTTTCATCACATGTTGCCATATAAAGAAAGATTAATTTTACAAATGGATATAACAAATGCATAAGCATCAACAATTGTCTTGCCCAAGAACATTCCTAGAGTTCAATTTCTTGTTCAAACAAAAGCAAAAGTTGTTTTACTTAGTTATTTTTAATGTATTTTAATTGACAAAACTGACATGTATTTATTGTGTATGGCATGATTTTTGAAATATGTATGCATTTCAGGATGGTGAAATCAAGCTAAATACATACAAATTATCTTACATGTTTTTTTTGGTGAAAAAATTATTTTAAACCCAAATGAAAATGTACTTGTAAAAAAATGTGTATAGCATAGATTTTCAGTAAAATGCCTGAGTTTATTTTTTAATAAAATAAGTTTGAAAATACATAATATGTTTAATTGCAACTTTATATTCAGTTTGAATCTGTTCCTAATTTATCAAATACAATAAAATACAACATTTGTAACATTTCTTATAAATAGACTTATGTGAACTATGGGGTAGAATCTCCATATCTTTCCATTAAATTTCCAGTTACTCAGAAAGTATATACACCTTTGCTCTCTAAAAGATTTTAGTTGTTGATGACAAAGTGAAAATAATTTTTCCACATTTAAAAAAATACTATATTTTATAATAAAAATGAAACAAACTATAATATCTAATATATTTAGTAACACCCAATCTTGCAGATAAAAGAATTTTTTATTTGTATCAATTTGAGTTTTTAGAATTTTAATGTATAATATGTGTAATAAGCTATATCAATGAGTAATTTTTTATTTATAAATCCAAGCAGTTGAAAACAGAGTTATTTGTCACCAATGTCTACACTAGAACCCAGAGATGTAGCCTCATTGTGGGGAATTCAACATCCAAGGCCAACAAAATTGATCTATTTTTGGAGGCTATCTGGAAAAAACATCTAGCAATTACATTATGTTACATGTTTTATCCAGTATAAACAAAATATGGAATATATTCCCTCTAAATATAAATTTCAATAGAGAAAAACGTACACTCATCCAATTTCTGTTATTTATGTTAATAACGCTTAATCAAAATGCATTATCAGTTTTATGACAGTAGCTAAAGTTAGGAAAAGAAATGTTTTCCTGAAAGTTAGATTACCTAGTTTTAATGTTAACTGTACAAATACAACAGTAACAAAAATTATTTTTACTTCAGAGATATTGCTTAACACATCAGTATTTTAAGAAATGAAACAAGTTCTGTAATCTGTATTGTGTTTTTTCTATGGGCCTGTTGTAAATTCTTATGCATTTTCTGAGTAAAATAAATTCCATATGATAGAAAATATCAATGGTTACTAATATAAATGTCGCCCTTTCTTTTTGGGAAACTTATATACTCTGCTTTCTACACTTCTTGCAATTAGGGCTGCATAAAGGTTTGGGACTATGAAATGTGATAGTAAGTGATATATGTCATTTTTGGGCAGAGAAAGTAAATGTCCCTGTTCAACTATTTAGTCTCTTCCTTCTCATCATGGTCATCATGCAAAAAGCCTTGTATTAACAGCCTTAGGATGTAACCCAATCTGAATGCCTTTTATCAATTATATTTATTTTAGATTCAGGGGGTACATGTGCATATTTGCTACATGGGTATATTGCATAATAATAGAAATTGGGTTGGATTTCTGAATCACTGAAAGAATTATAATTACCTCAGATAGAGGATAAAAAGAAGACTTGCATATGTCCAAAATAAAGCTTTGTTGTTTTAGGTCATTATAATTTGGGAATCATGGTAAGAGATGCAAAAGTTCTCTCTCTTTCAATAGACAGACAGATGGACAGACAGACAAATGGACAGATGGACAAACGGATAGATAGATAGAAAAAATTTTATTATATTGGAGAAAGTGTGAGGAAACAGGCATATTTGTACATAGCTAATGTAAATGAAATGCTATAATTTCTACTGAAACAAATTTGGCAGTATTTTTCAAATAATAAAATGCATGTGTTATTGTAGATACCAACTATATATTTAAAAATTGTCCTTCAGATATACTCACATATGTCTTCAAATACCTTCATATACAGACATTTGCTGAGGTAAAATTTGTAATACTAAGAGACTGTAAACAATCAGAATGTACAGCAATAAAGGATACAACAGGTTAAAGAAAAATGTATTGTAGGTATAGAATATTTGCTATGTATCTACTTTTTAAATCATAGTTATAAACTAAAATAGATATTCTAGGATATGTCAAGGAGCTAAGGAAATTAATAGTTTAATATTTGGATGTTGATACTGAATCTTCAAAGTTTTACATTTTTAAAAAATAAAATGTTAAAGCATATGTGCCATTTAATCAAATGTATATTAATATATATTTTATTGCTAGTTTATATAAATGCATATATGAGATGTTCTTGAAGTAAAAAATAATTTTGTCTTTCTCTTTTGACATAATTGAAGCTATTGCAAAAGCTAAGTATTTAATTAGAATAACACTGGAACAAAGGTATTTTATATTTCATTTTGTTTAGCCAGAAAATATTTTGGAAGTGAGGAAATAATTTAGATCACTACCACATGTATATTTAAATTAGATTTTCAAAGATTGAAGTTTTTACAGAAAATCTAACAGCAACAATCATTTCCAGCTTTACTCCAAGTCTAATCATTTGATAGTGTTATTTCTCATAGAATAGTAGTGTGTATTAGAATAGTATGTCAAAATACATTAACCAGAGAAATAAAAAAATACATCATTAACTCTGTCAAAAGTATAAGAACAATAAACTTAACACTTCCCTGATGATGTTCTTACACTGAAATTTATGAGTTTTTTCCTAATATGTTAATGTCATAAATTGTTCAACAACAACAACAACAACAACAGCTCAATAGCTAAGAAAATTTAAACAAAATGTTTGTTATCCACATTTCATTGTACTGATCATGCTGGGATATTCACTCATGTCTCCCTCCTTGGTCCCTCTCTCTCCCTACTTCCCTGAATCTATATTTTCCCTCTACATGCAATCCATCAGGTAGTTTTGTAGTTCTAAACATAGTCACGCATTAGTTAAGGATGGAAATATATTGTGAGAAATGCATTGTAAGGCAATCTAATCATTGTGTGAACACCAAAGAGTGTATTTACAAAAATCTAGATGGTATAGTCTACTACACACCTAGCTTCTATGGCATAGCCTATTACTCTTAGGCTACAAACCTGTATAGTGTATTGCTGTATTGAATACTCTGGGCAATCGTAACAAAATGGTATTTGTGTATCTAAACCCAGAAAGGGTACAGTAAAGTTATTGAATAAAAGATGTAAAATGGCACACATAAATAGAGCACTTATCATAAGTGGAGCATGTAGGATTGGAAATGGTTCAGGGTAAAGGAGCTGGTGAGTGGTGAGTGAATGTGAAGGCCTAGGAAATTACTGTATGCTACTCTAGACTTTATAAACATTGAAAACTTAGGCTACACTAAATTTATAAAACACATTTTTCTTTCTTTAGTAGTAAACTAACTTTAGCTTACTGTTATTTTTTATAAGCTTTTTAATTTTTATTTTTTTTAACTTTTTGACTCTTGTAAGAACACACTGTATAGCCATATAAAATATTTTATTTCTTTGTTTCTTTTATGTTACATATATTTCTTTGATCGATTTTGAATTTTTTGTGTGTATGGTGTAAAAGAGTTTCCAATAACATTCTTTTGTATATTTTTGTTATTTTTCCATTACCACTTATTGAGTAGATCATTGTGACTTCTTGGCACCCTTAGTGAAGATTGGTTGACTATATGCATAGATTTATTTCTGAGTTCTCTATCACATTCCAGTATTCTATATGTCTATATGTTGTATTCTATATGTTGAACAAGTGGTACTATATCAAACTGAAAAGCCACCATACAGCAAAGGCAATGAGAATGGAGAGGCATTTCACCATAACAGAACAGGAGAAAACATTTGCAAAATTTATATTTGATAAGAGGTTGATCTCCAAAATACTTTAGTTTTCAAACTCCCATAACTCAATAAAACATGGGACTTAATTTTAAAAATGGACTAAGGACTTGAAAAGACAGTTCTCCCAAAAAAACCCACCAATAGTCAATAGGTTTATTTAAAAATGCAAATCAAAGTCAACAAGAGATACCACCTCACACTTGCCAGTTAGGCTATTATAAAACAAAAACAAACAAATCAAAACAATAAAACCCCAAAGACAACACATGCTTAGTAAGAATATGGAGAAAGTGGAACTCTTGAAAACTGTTGGTGGGAATGCAAAATATAGTGGTGTAGCCACTATAGAAAACAGTATGAAGATTTCTAAAAAAAATTAAAAATAGAACTATTATATGACTCAGTAATCCAACTTCTTGGTATTTATCCAAAAGAATCAAAATTATGGTCTCAGACACAATCATATATTAGTACTCCTATGCTCATTGCAACATGATTCAAAATATCTAAGATATGAAAACAACCTAAATGTCCATCAACAAGTAAATGAATCAAAAATGTTGTACATATATAATATATACTGACAAAGACTCTCTCCTTTGACCAAAACAATATTTGGGATCCTTTGCATCTTATGCTTGGTTAGGCCCAACCTTGGGCTTCACATTCTGTCCTTGTTGAATTCAGTTTGAGCAAGAGTTCTGCTATGTTCGCTTAGGAAAAAAATCTCATGCCCATAGTTTCTGACCACCTTCAATATCTTATGACCCTGGACTCTCTTCAGCCATAATTCTGTCAAGTCAATGTAGCTAGAAACCCCATTTTTCTGTACGTTTTCTCTTAGTAATTTTCCACTCACTGAACCACGCCCTGCTTTTTGGCTGTTAAATCTCAACTTGTCATGGTTGAAGTCGGAATTGAGTTCAATCTCTCTCCACTACTTTAAGACCCCTTTGCAAGCGTCCTTATACCTATTACCATGCCCATCTTTCAACAATATCTGCCTTATCATTTTTTAAAAATTTCTGCAATATATGACAACATGGATAGTCATTGAGAACATTATGTAAACACAATTCCACATACGTGAGGCATCTACAGTAGTGAAATTCATGGAATCAAAGAGTAGAATGATGGTTGTCAGGGGAAAGGGGGAGGAGGAAATGAAGAATATCAACAACAATTAGAAAGTTTCAGTCAAGCAAGGTAAAGAAGACCTAGAAATCTGCTAACATTATGCCTATAGTAAAGATTATGCACTTAAAAATTAATTAAGAGGATAGATCTCTTGTTAAGCATTCTTACCACAATAAAAGAAAATTAAAAAAAATAAAATTGAAAAAGAAGTTTTCACTGGCATTAAAAATTATTAATTGTACATTTATTTCAGAGCTGTCCTTAATTAAACTGAAAAAAATAAAATTGTCAGCCCATTGAAGGCATTATCTTAAAAATTAGAATTAATGTGCAAAGAGTAGAACAATGGTTATGGTAAAAATTGATGTTATAAAAGTTATGTTCTACCTTCAACCATCCCATTAGTTAGGTAGGCTGGGTAAGTTTTTTTTTTTTTTTTTCTCTAAGCATCACTTGTATTCCCTTAGACTTGTGCTAATCATACTAAACAAATGGATTGCTATTATGTTAAAACATATTCATTAACACATAGCAGTTCAATCTGACTCTGGCTAAATGTATAACGAATAGAATGCTTAATATATTTTAACCATTCTCACGAGTGGAATTACAATATAAACACTAAATTTCAGATCCGAAGTTTAAGAGGTATTAAGGGAAATACTGCATTGTCTGAAGAGTATAAACTTGTAGAAAATACACAGGGATAATATTGAAAATAACAGAATGTGCTTAAGCAAGTGTGCTTACATAGGTTTTCACCTTTCATCTCAGTTTGAAAATCTGGGCATAAAATCAGTTTCTAGTTACCAATGATTCACAGATAAGCTTCACTCATTAACATTTCCATTACTGCTCAAGAACCACAAAGAAGTTAAACCGTAAAAGCAACATCTCAAAATCAACTCTGAAAGGCAATTACTTTTTCAATAAGTAAAATTCATGAGGAAAATTTGTCACTCTATTAGCAAATTGTCTCTCCACAGAATAAAGAACCAAAGCTTTACTTGTTCACTGTGTATGAGAAGATCCAGATCAGTCAGTAAATGCTTGTCTTGAGAGCATTTATAATGTCAAAATAAGGTTAATAAATCCTAAAAGTTAGATAGCTTAGTAAAGTGATATTAGACTACTTAAAAATTCCAATGCTAAAAAAGTAATTCTATATTTTTAGATATGCTAGACTGGGTTTCTGCTTTCTCAGTAACATTTCTAAAATGTCTATCTTCTTTTCACATTCAATTTTTCTTTCTTACTATAATTATTTAGCCACAGCTACATAAATCTTCAAATAACATTTTCTGATATTAATAGTAATATATACTTACATATAAGTAGATAAAAGTGGCTATGAAATAGGCAATTTTTAAAGTATATGAGCTAAGTGATGCTAAAAGAAGCAATTCTGCAAATACATATGGAAAATGTATTATTCATTTAAAACAATTAACACAAAGCACCCTTTTTTGGATATGGTAACTACCAAAGTAAAAAAGACAAAGAGCTCAAATATTATGTAAAGTGTTTACAGAAACTGTTGATTTCCAAACCAGTAAATTATTATCAAGTCTTGAATATTATATAAAATGGTAGAAAATTATTGATCAAGACTTACATTTTGGCTCTGACTCCTTTCCTCATTAACTCACCAGCCATGAAAAGAACTATACAAAAGTTAGCAATGAGGGACTAAAGAAAGTTTTAAGTGGGCAAATATATCACATTTGGCATAGTTATGACCCTTCTATCAACATCAATTTATGAAATAATGACATTAAATAATGGAGTTCATCTCAAAAACCTAAATATCAAATACTATTCCCATGACTATATTATATAGAGAGAAGAAAGCCGTGAAGACATAATCTTTGCTTTTGTCATCTATTGAGATGAATAGATAAAATATAATATATTGGAATGTCTTCTATAAGACAAGTAGATGCCAAATCCTACTGGTAATGGAGAAAATCAAAACAATTCTATTGGATGGGAGCAGCAGAGTAGAAAGCAGTTTCACAGAATGGGTGGTTTTGTGGCAGGTTCTTGGAGAGATCAACAGATAGATGAAAACATTTTGGACACAGGTTATAAGCAATACAAAAACTGCAGAGGTGCAAAAAATACAGTATAATCAGGAAAGCATATAGTTATGTGCCACTTAACAATGTTTCTGTTACTAATGGACCACATGTATGAGGTGATCCCTTAAGATTGGAATGGAGTTGAAAATGTCTATCTCCTATTGACAATGTAGCTGTCATAACATCATAACACAATGCATTTCTCATGTGTTTGTGGTGATACTGATGTTAACCTACTGCATTGCCAGTATATAAACATACAGCACATACAATTATGTATAGTACATAATACTCACTAATGTTAATAAACACCCAAATTACTGGTTTGTATATTTATACAACTATACATTTTTGTTTTGTTTGTTTTTTGAGATGGAGTCTCACTCTGTCACCAGGCTGGAGGGCAGTGGCACGATCTCAGCTCACTGTAACCTCTGCCTCCCAGGTTCAAGCAATTCTCCTGCCTCAGCCTCCTGAATAGCTGAGATTACAGTCATGCTCCACCACACCCAGCTAATTTTTGTATTTTTAGTAGAGATGGAATTTCACCATGTTCCAGGTTGGTCTGGATCCCCTTACCTCGTGATCCACCTGCCTTGGCTTCCCAAAGTGCTGGGATTACAGGCATGAGCCACCGCACCTGACCACAAGACTTTTTAAAGTTATTTTAGAGTATACTTCTCCTTCTACTTATTAACCAAGAGTATTTAAATTTTGCATTTTATGTTGTGGGAAGTCACTAAATCATTAATAACTATAATAATAATATCCACTAATGTTTGTCAGGACTGCTAATATCATTGACAAACTTTTTAAATCACCTATTATATTTAAAACTGTTTATTATCCCAGTTTCTCTAAAAAATCAAGTACTTCATTAGGTCCATAAGATGTTGCCTTTTATTGAAGATCAGTGAGCAAAACGTCCAATTTTTTCTCAAGTTGCTGACTATGAGACAGCAACTCTGTCTCATAGTCAGCAACTTGAAAGTAGACTATGACTACTTTTAAGATCTCTTCTGAGCAGGTGAGGTGTGGGCTATGTTTATGACCTACAAATGGTCCCCAAAAAGTTGCTATATGGTATGGTGTAAATGAAAATACAAAATAATTCATGACATTGCAGAGCAGAAAAAAAGAGGAAAATATGTTTTAATTGTCAATTTAAAAACTATCTGTAATCAAACTTCAAATAGTAAAACCCACAGATAAATCACAACTCTGTCGAAATAGTACCATCACTTCTTGGTTTAGATTTGTAGAAATGTCTCTGAAAACACTATTTTTCCTACTTTCATGTTTGTTTCATTTATATTGAGGAACAGCCTACACATAATTCTGTTCACGTAAAAGACTTTATTACTGAGTAACAATCTACAGATTTCCTTGCCGCACTATTTTGTAGATTGGGCTGGGGGAGTCAACAGCCACTAGAAACTCAGACCAAGAAATTCTCCTGAAGCAATCTTTCAACTGTAAAGCATCTCAGCTAGGAACGCACTGTATTCCTATAAATTTCCTTCAATATCCCTAAGACTAAATTAATATGAACCTCATGACTGGCAATGAGTTAAGATGACCTTTTGCATCAATGCATTAATTGAGAAAGCTTTGTGCTGCAGGAGCTGGGAAATCACGCCTCTGAGTGCAGCAGCCGGAACACCGAAACGGCTCTTGCTGCTGTACTAAGAGGAGTATTTTGAATGGCAATGCTTAACTTTTCAACCACACATCATCTAAATTTTTATATTTTACAGACATTGTAGATGTGCGCATCATCCTCCAAGGAAATTGGATTTCTGAATAAGAAATTTCTTTTCACCCTGACTGTGATTTCTACATGATACTTGTAGAAACAGCTTGACAGCTTTGGAGAGAATATCCTATGCTTCATGTAGACTTTCTGCTTATGGAGTTTAACTCACTCAGAAATTTAGTTTACTGACTTTACAAGTTTTTATATGAAAACAGAAAAGTCAGCAAGTTTGGAAACAGAAATTTTATGTTCCACCATATAAAGTATGCCATGGTAATTCTTTGGCCACTTCACAAGAAAGAAAAGGATATATATTCAAATTTATAAAACATTCAAGGTAAAGTTTAATTATATTCCAGAGCTGATAATTTCAAATTTATCTTCAGTAATTTTTGTTTCCAAACTACTTGCTGCTGAGAGAAAAATAATAGTATGTAATTTGAATAATATGGTTTACAGTGTGTTGTAGCCCTGTTTATTATATTATTAATTTGTCTGCATACATTGAACTGGAATCGTAGAGTTCATTTATCACTTAGATCTACTTTTAAGATAGACATATTTTCAATTCTTAGCTGTGCATCTCATATTGAGCTCATTATATTCACTTCATGTATAAGTAGTATATATACATAAGCAAAATATTTAAAAAGCAGTGATATATTTATTGCAATTTATATCTTAAATTAGTATACATTTGTTTCCAGCAGTATTTTTATTTTACTGAAATTCAGATATTCTAATTATCTTTTCACCTAAATTTTAACAATCAAAATAACTTATTAGACTAACTTTAGATTTCTTCTAAAGTCATAGTCTTTGTAGATGAAATCTAATTGCGGTTAAACATTCTTCTTGTTAGCTCTGATTGAGTCTCCCCAGGGACATCTCATGTGTAGAAGAGATTCACAAAAACTGGTTAAATCTTGTGGTTCAGTTTATGTAAGATCTAGAAATACAATTTCCATAATTTCTAGACTAAATCATATGCCTGAGCTACCCTTAAACTTATAAGTGAATAACTCCAAACATCCCTGATTGAATAACTCAAAATAATAAGCTCATCAATCTGATAGGAATGTCAATGTCAGACACACTGCCAAGAAAATGAAAATGATGTAGTAAAGATTAAATGGGAAAATGATGCCACATGCTTAGCATAAACACAGATACAAAATAAATACTGAAGTAAATAAAACCATTCTTTATTTATATCTTCTAAAAAAAAAACATGGGATACATGTGCAGAATAGACAGGTTTGTTACATAGGTACACGTGTGCCATGGTGGATTGCTGCACCTATTGACCCGTCCTCCAAGTTTCCTCCCCTCACACCCTAGGTCATGCCCTGGTGTGTACTGTTCCCCCCATACTGTCCAGGTGTTCTCATTTTTCAGCTTCCACTTATGAGTGATAACATGCAGTATTTGCTTTTCTGTTCCTGTGTCAGCCATAAAAAGGAATAAAACCATTCTTATGGTGGCATTTCTCCTTATCTCCTCTTTTTAAACTGAGAATAATTGTCACTTTGGTAAGTGACGCTTTCTTTATGTCTCTTTCCTGAAAGTAAGTTACACTGTAATTTATATGAGTAAATGAGCTCTTGATGTGAAGCTTGAAATTCAAATTCTATAGGATTCTTAAACATATGTATAACAACACCATGTGTTAGTTAATCCTATTATAACATATTGTGTTCATCTATTATATTAATGCAATTCATCATATTCTAAATTGAAAACATTTTCTGAGATGAGGATTTCTTAATACGTGTAGTAGAAACGGATATTTTTTTCTTGACCCTTGAAAATTAAAAGTGAAGCAGAGACTTCAGAGTCATCTTAAGTGGCTGATTATCTAACTTGGTTTCTGAATGATAAAGTAGACTCTAATGGTGATTGCCTTTTCAGTAAAAACTTTCAGTAATATTTATATTTTTGTATCACTTTCTTTTCGCCAAAGAAGACATACTTTCAGATGAATGGAAAAAGACTCTCTAAGTATAGGTCTGAGTTCTAGAATTGGCTAGATTGGAGAGTTTTTGATGGAAGAAGGAGGTATCAATCAAGTACAGAACTTAATGCTACAATAATTATTCGGGAAAATTCTCACACTTCAGTGATTGCCAATCAGTCTGCACTACTTACTGAGTGAAATGTCTATGGTTATCCAAAATTGTACAAGAACAAAAAACAAAAAAACAAAATAATAGTGTAGTTATTTTTTCTCAATGATATATATTTAAGAGCATTAATTTAGATCCAACTAGGCAAAGCTTTGAGCCTAGAATTTTCCAATGAGATTAACTTAAACTCTCTTGTTTGCAGTTGTCTCACCTATAAAATTTGTGACAATTGTAGTAATTCCAGGATGAAAATAAAATGATGTGCATAGATAATTTAGTATATTATACATTTTCAAAAAGAATTCATTTTTCTGTTAATATGATTATAATATACTGTGAGACTACAGCTAAAGAATGAAGTGAGTAGAAATGTAAACAGAATGATCACTTTTAAAAGGTTTATTATGTTTAGAAGAATGTATGTACATCAAATAAATGTCCAGATAAATTTAAAGGGATGTCAAATAATAACTGCGAATTGTGCAATTCAACATGTGATGCTGAGAGACAATGAGACAAAATACCTTTTTATTCAATTTTTAAGAAAGTGTATTGAAGTTTAGAAAATTTATGGAATAAATAGAACAATACAGGCATAGCTTGTTTTGCTGCTCTTTGCTTTATTGCACTCCACAAATACTCTAGTTTTTAGAAAATGAAGTTTTGTGGCGCTCCTGTGTCCAACAAATCTATTGGCACTATTTTTCCAATGGCATGTGCTCATGTCATGTCTCTGTGTCATGTTTTGAAAATTATCACAATATTTCAAACTTTATTATTATTTGTTGATAAGATCAGTGGTCTTTGATGTTACTATTGTAGTCGATTTAAGCCACCACGAACCATGTTCATAGAAGATGGCAAACTTAATTGACACATCTTGAATGTGTTGTGACTACTCCACTCAGTTCAGCCTCCCTATTCCCTGAGGCACACAATATTCAAATTAGGCCAACTAATAATCAGACAGTGGTCTCTAAGTGTTGCAATGAAAGGAAGAGTCCCAGGTCTCTCACTTTTAATCATAAGCTAAAAATAAATAAGCTTATTGAAAAAGGCATGTTGAAACCCCAGAGGCCAAAAAGCTAGGTCTCAAGCACCAAACAGTTAGCGAACTAGTGAATGCAAATGGAAAGTTCTTCAGGAAAACAAAGTGCTACTCCAGTAAGCACATAAACGGTAAGAAAACAAAACAGTCTTATTGCGGATATGGAGAAAGTGCTACTGGTTTGGATAGAAGATCAAACCAACCATGAAATTCCCTTAAGCCAAAACCTGATCCAGAACAAGGCCCTAGCTCTCTTTAAGTCTATGAAAATTGAGAGAGGACAGGAAGCTGCAGGAGTTTGAAGTTAGTAGAGGTTGTTTATAACACTTAAGAAGCCTTCTCCATAACATAAAAGTGCGAGATGAAGTAGCAAGTTTAATGGGTAAGCTATAGTAATGGAAAATTTAGCTAAGATAACTATTGAACATGGCTATACTGAATAAGAGATTTTTAATATAGATGAAAATGGCTTCTATGGAAAGATACCATGTAAAATTTTCATAACTAGAGAGAAGTCAATACTTGGTTTCAAAGCATCAGAGAACAGGCTGACTCTCTTGTTATGGTTGAATGTAGGTGGTGATTTTAGGTTGAAGCTGATACTTGCTGACCATTCAGAAAATTGGAGAGTTGTTAAGATTAGGCTAAGTCTACTATTCCTGTGCTCTATAAATGGAATAACAAATGTTAGATGATGGCCCATATATTTACAAGATGAATATGAATATGATTTTTTCAGTTGGGGCTTCAAATGAATATTTAAGCCAGAGTGGGAAAAAAGAAAGATTATATTCAAGATATCACCGCACATTGACAATGCACCTACTCTCCCATAACTCTAATGGAGAAGTACAGGGAGATCAATGGTGTTGTCATGCCTGCTGGCACCACACCCATTCTGCAGCCCGTGGATCAAGGAGTAATTTCGACATTAAAGTCTTATTATTTAAGAAATGCATTTCACAAGCCTATAGCTGCCATAGGTAGACATTCTTCTGATTCATCGGGGCAAAGTAAATTGAAAACCTTCCATTCCAGATGCTATTAAGAACATGTGTAAATTATAGGAGGAGATCAAATAACAAGTTTCTCAGGAGTTTGGAAGAACTTGATTCCCACACTCATGAATGACTTCGAGAGGTTGAGACTTCAGTGTAGATAATATCTACAGATGTCGTAGAATTTGCAAGGTAACTAGAACGATAAGCAGAGCCTGCAGATATGATTGAATTCCTGTTTTTTCATGATAAAATATACACAAATGAGGAATTTTTTTTGGTATGGATAAATACAAAAAAAAGTAGTTTCTTGAGATGGTATCTATTCCTGGTGAAGATGCCATGAATGCGATTGAAATGACAACAAATAATTTAGAATATTACATAAGCTTAGTTGATACAGCAGTGGCAGATTTTGAGAGTATTGATTTGCATTTAGAAGACATTTCTACTGAGGGATAAAATGCTATCAAACAGCACTGGAATCTATGGGGAAATCTTTCATGAAAGAAGAAATTGGAAGCTTTTAACTTTCACTGACAGATGAAAGTTAAAAACTTCCAATTTTTTATCAAACAGATTATTTCAGATAAGAAAATAAACAACAACAACAAAAAACCCACCCTATTTTTGTATTTTAATTTCCACACTAAATTTCTACTTCAAGTTTTATTTTAGCATGCCTATTCCTTAGGATTTATTTTGTTTTGAATAATACATGGCTATTCCAAAAACTTTTAGTATGTTTAAGTAAAATGGTATGCTAATAAGTCAAATCATCGGAGGGATGGATGTTTTTACCTATGTATGTGTCTTTTTCCTCAACATCTCCCCTTACCATCCAGCTGTCTGTCGTCTTATAGGATACAGTGGCAATTTGTGTTTCTTTTAGAGATGGAATCTCACTATATTTCCCAGACTAGACTCAAACTTCTGAAAATCAAGCACTTCTTGACTTTCTAGGTAGCTGGGATTACAAATGCACATCTCTGAACCCAGCTAGAGGCAATTTTTGAAGATATTTTTATTATGTCTTTGCAGAAATAAAGTTATTTTATTTATTTATGTTATTAAGTAAGAAATGACTTCGATAGATAAGAATTAGTAACAAATTTAAATAGAATGGAAAGAGTAAATTATATAAAATATCAGAAACAAATTATTGTAGCTCATATATACTTGATAGTTTAAAAATATTTTTTCTCTCAAAATAATATACTATATTTCTGTTGTGAAACTTTTTTAGTTCACATATCATAACCTTTTAAATTTATTTTATTTACAGGAATATCTGCATATAAATTTAAATTTTCATGTTGAAAATACATGATTACCCTGAGAATGCAGTTTAATTTATTTGACCAGTTATATTATATTAGACATATATGTTATTTCTAATTTTTCGTTATGTATATTGCTATGCATATTAAAATGTACATATATACACCTCTACATACTTAACCTCTGCAGAAATGTTTACACTTATTTCTGCTCATTCCATCTATGATCTCTTATAGAGAAAGAGAGAGAGAGAGAAATAGAGAGGAAAAGAGGAGAAAAAGAAAAAGAAAAGAACAACAGCTAGGAAGAGTATTTGTACATAAAAACTTTCTCACCTATTGGTCATTTCTTATTCTACCAGGCACTTATGATATTATTTAGGCCACCTGCTAAGATCTCTATACAGTGGCATCTATACATTCCCTTCTTATCATTGGTAGAGAGACTCCTAAATCAACACTCATCCTGAGAGACAGCTTTAATATAGGATGGGTGGTATTTGTAAGAAATGAAGCAGTCAAGAGGAAAAATAAGTGCATGTTTATCTGGTACAACTTTCTTCTCATTCAGTGCAGTCACAGACAGCTAAAGAAAGGGAAAATCATTCAAACAGAATTTAAGAAAAAAAGTTTACATTTACATGAATGGAAATCACAGGCAAATAAGCATGGGTTAAAAGAAGGTTAAACAAGTTTAGATATTAGGAGGGAAGAGCTAATTTTAAGTACTGGAATTTAACAAAAATAAGTATGTAAATTTCTTGAAACAATCACTCACAGATATAGTGACATGGGTCCACTATAAGAATAGAGAAGACTGGCACATTTTGACAGACTGTTGCCTTGGGTTTATTATTTGTATGAAATTGGTCAATAGTTAAGTGCTATATAGATTCTGTGTTTTTAAGAATTCTGAAGGTGGCTGTTGCTGAGCAGAAACAAAAGCTACAAACTATTTGTTATATCAGTCAGGGGAGAGGGAATGAGATGAGATATTTGTCATTCACATGGTAGAGCAAAGATCTTCAGCTTTGCTGCCTTATAGAACTTGTTTTTCTACCCTCTAAGTCATTTCAAAACTATATAAATTTGATTAATTACCAAATCTTTTTAATTCTCTATTGTAAATTTTATCATTTGTAAAATGAAGATAGTAACAGCTACCCTGATTACCTACAGTGAATTTAGAGGTTATAGATAAATGTTCTAACATTATGCCTGGCATATGATAGCCAACATTTACCTAGTGCCTTCTATTATCATGATTTCTTCCATGACAATTGAGCCACCTTTTCTTTTTACTTTAGAAAGCACTGGTTTTTAACTATTGCCAGTGTCATTTGTGTAAAAGTTGCTTAGTGAAGCTGCCTTTGATAATGATTATGACTTTTCTGTGTCCTCAAGAAAGGCTCCTTCACTTAAATAACAAATTCCTCTTTGTCTTTCACATTTAAAAGGGAAAGTCAATATTAATCAAATGAGTGTGTTCATAAAAGTAATGTTCTCCTTTTCAGAAGAGGAAAAAAACAGCATAAGTTTACCCCAAATCTGCTTCTGTGCTAGAACAAAGATCTAATGTCTGAAATCATAATGGCATTCTAACAAAGTATTAAACAAATAAGCTCAGAAAACATAATACACCTTAATTATATTTAAAAGCATTTATCACTGTTGTTGCCAACTGAAAAAGGTGAGAATTTTGTAACATGATTTGACACTGCTGAACTACAGGTTTTATATAGAAGAAAAGCTAGTCACTTACATCTTCGTCAAATCTTCAAATTATTGGTTCATATGTTACAGCAGAAAATATTTGCCACATTTCTGAATAAAACCCAACAAAATGCTGTAATCCAGATGTCATGTAAGCTTCGTTATCCAGACCCTACCTGAAGTGACTCTATCAAGACCCATAACTAGAAGTAACAAAATCTCTGAAGGAAAGGATTTCTGAATGTTTTCCATATGGTAGATTTTTTTTTTATTATTATTGTTCTATGATGATAATGATGGCAACACAGTCCCATCTCACTTTTGAAACCACACTCCAGTGTTTCTCTGAATACTCTAAGGTGTGACCAAAGGCAAGGTGGTTGAAGTAGTAGGATCAAAGACTGTCAACCTTTAGGACAAAAACAGTAATATAATTTTCATCATACTATAATGTTAGCTATCTATATTGAATGTCAATACATATGCGTATACTTCTCCTGACATTCAACATAAGGAATTGAATGTCAGGAGAAGTATATGCATATATATTATTTCCTTTAATGTATTTTAATAATATATATAGAATGTTACATTCTTTAGCATCTCAGTAGCAATAAATAGTTTTTTATTTCTTTGACTTTTTAACACTTTGTAAAAAAATAGATTATACTGATGTTAGGCATTGCATAGAGGAAAACATATTGACAAAATGAATATCTGAAGAGCCCACATAGCCAAGACAATCCTGAGAAAAAAGAACAAAACTGGAGGCATCACACTACTTGACTTCAAACTATACTATAAGGCTACAGTAATCAAAACAGCATGGTACTGGTACCAAAACAGAAATATAGGCCTACGGAACAGAAAAGAGACCTCAGAAGTAATGCCACACATCTACAACCATCTGATCTTTGACAAACCTGACAAAAACAAGCAATGGGAAAAGGATTCTGTGTTTAACAAATGGTGTTGGGAAAACTGGCTAGTCATGTGCAGAAAGCTGAAAATGGATCCCTTCCTTACACTAAAATTAACTCCAGATGGATCAAAGATTTAAACATAAGATCTAACACCATAAAAACCCTAGAAGAAAACATAGGCAATAACATTCAGGACATAGGCATACGCAAGGACTTCATGACTAAAACACCACAAGCAATGGCAACAAAAGCCAAAATAGACAAATGGGATCTAGTTAAATTCAAGAGTTTCTGCACAGAACAATCACTAGAGGGAACCAGCAACCAGCAGCTGGGAAAAAACTTTTGCAATCTACCTATCTGACAAAGGGCTAATATTCAGAATCTACAAAGAACCAAAACAGATTTACAAGAAAAAAATAAACCCTTTCAAAAGTGGGCAAAGGATATGAACAGACACTTTTCAAAAGAAGACATATCTGAGGCCAAAAAACATTTGAAAATATGCTCAACATCACCAGTCATTAGAGGAATGCAAATCAAAACCACATTGAGATACCACCTCATGTCAGTTAGAATGGTGATCATTAAAAAAATCTGAAGACAACAGATGCTGGAGAGGATGTGGAGAAATAGGAACACATTTACAATGCTGGTGGGAGTATAAGTTAATTCAACCATTGTGGAAGACAGTGGGTGATTCCTCAAGGATCTAGATCTAGAAATACCATTTGACCCAGCAATCCCATTACTGGGTATATGCCCAAAGGATTATAAATCTTTCTATTATAAAGACACATGCACACGTATGTTCATTGCAATACTGTTTACAATAGCAAAGACTTAGAACCAACCCAAATGCCCATCAATGATAGACTGGACAAAGAAAATGTGGCACATATACACCATGGAATACTATGCAGCTATAAAAAAGGATGAGTTCACGTCCTTTGTAGGGACATGGATAAATCTGGAAACCATCATTCTCAGCAAATTGACACAAGACCAGAAAACCAAACACCACATATTTTCACTCATAGGCAGGTGATGAACAATGAGAACACATGGGCACAGGGAGTAGAACATCACACACGAGGGTAAGCAAGGGGGTAGGGGGCAGGGGAGGGGAGGGACAATGGGGGTTGGGGAGATGGAGGAGGATACCACTGGGAGAAATGCCTGATGTAGGTGACGTGGGGATGGCGACAGCAAATCACCATGGCATGTGTGTACCTATGCAACAATCCTGCAGGATATGCACATGTAACCCAGAGTTTAAAGTACAATTAATCAAAGAAAGACAGAAAGAAAATCAGCTATACCTTAATATTTATTTTTTATGTATTTTAAATATATTATTCTGAAATATATTTTACAAATGATTCTCAGTAAAAGCCTCAACCTCTCCATTGCAGCACGTTCCCAACATGAAGGGGCTTAACTAACAAAGCTAGGGACAAGGTATTTGCCCACCAGAGTTATTGCAAGCAGGCCGGGAGTACTAAATCAATCCTTGGCTCCCTAAGATCTTCCAGAGACAAAGTCAATCAACTGAACTCAACATATTCCTCCATCAAACTCCCAAGAGAATCAAAGAAGATAAAAGCAAATACCCTATTCAAAGGGCAGCAACTTCAAAGAATGAAGGAACATCAGCCCACACTGATTAGAATGAACCAGTACAAGAACTCTGGACACTGAAAAACCCAGGGTGATCATTGTCCAGATGATTACACTACTTCTCCAGCAAGGGTTCTTAAACAGGCTGAAATGACTGAATGCCAGACATAGAATACAGAATATTGATAGGAATAAAGATCATTGAGATTTAAGAGAAATCAAAACCCAATCCAAGGAATCTAAGGAATACCATAAAACAAGACAAGAGTTGAAACACAAAATGGCCATTTTAAGAAAAAACAAAGCTGATCTGATAGAGCTGAAAAGCTCACTTCAAGAATTTCAAAATACAGTTATAGATATCAACAGCAGAATCAACCAAGTGGAGCAAAGAATTTCAGAGGTTAAGTCTGTTTATACAAATTAATTGTCAGACAAAAATAAAGAATAAAGAATGAACAAAACCTTTGCGAAATATGGGATTATGTAAAAAGACTAAATCTATGGCTCCTTGGCATCCCTACAGGAGAAACAGTAAGAAATAAAGTAACTTGGAAATCAAATTTGGGAATATTGGTAATGAAAATTTCTCCAACCTCACCCAAGAGGCCAACACTTAAATTCAGAAAATACAGAGAACCTCTGTGAGATACTATATAAGCTGGCCATCCCCCAAAAAACATAGACATCAGATTCTTTAGGTTAAAATGAAAGAAAAAATGTTAAATGCAGCTAGAAAGAAGAAGCAGGTGACCTACAAAGGCAACCATATCAGGCAAACAGTGGATCTTCTAGAAGAAACCCAAAAAGCCTGAAGAGATTAGGGGCCTATATTCAGAATATCTTTTAAGGGATACTGCTTTAGATGTCTTTCTACATAATTAGAAAAAAATCATCAAGATTAATTAGAAAGGAAAGACAATAACCTTAAAAATAATCTAGGTCTTATCTAATTCCAACCAAAAATTTCCTAACTAGCCAAACTGAGCTTCATAAGTGAAAGAAATTAAGACTATTTTCAGACAAGCAAATGTTAAGGGAATTTGTTAGCATGTGACCTGCCTTAAAAGAAGTCTCTAAAGGAGTGTTAAATATGGAAAAGAAAGGTTGTTATAAGACACTATAAAAACACACTTTAGTACATAAATTATATACATTCTAAAGCAACCACACAATCAAGTCTGCATAATAACTAGCTAAAAACATGATTAAAGGATCAAATCTGCACATATCAATGTTAACCTTGAATGTAAATGAGCTAAATGCCCTAATTAAAAGGATAGAGTGGCATGCTGAATAAAGAAGCAAGATCCAACTGTACACTGTCTTCAAGAGAACTGTTGACAGCCATAGTCTCAAAGTAAAGCAATAGAGAAAAAACAAATAAGCAATCAGAAAACAGAAAAAAGCATGGGTTGCTATCTTAAGAAAAAATAGAGTTTAAACAAACAAGGAATTCAAAAGACAATGAAGGGCATTACATCATTGTAAAAGGTTCAATTCAACAGGAAATCCTAGTTACCCTAACTATATACACACCCAACACAGGGGCATCCAGATTTACAAAACAAGTTCTTAGAGACCTACAAAGAGACTTAGATAACCACACACAAATAGTGGGAGACTTCAACAACCCACCAACAGTATTACAGTATCAAGGCAAAAAATTATCAAATACATTTGGAACCTGAACTTGATACTTAACCAAATGGACCTAACAGACATAGACAGAACTTTCCATGGAAAAACAACATAATACACATTCTTCTCATCTGTACATGGCACATTCTCTATAATCAACCACACAATCAGCCATAAGACAATCCTCAGCATATGCAACGAAACTGAAATTATACCAACTCCATTCTCAGACCACAGCACAATAAAAATAGAAATCAATACTAAGATCACTCAAAATCATACAATTACATAGAAATGAAAAAAACCTGCTCCTGGATTACAATGTAAGTAACAATGAAATTAAGGCAGAAGTCAAGAAATTATTTGAAATGAATGAGAACAAAGGTACAACATATCAGAATCTCTAGGACATGGCTAAAGCAGTGTTGGGGGAAAATTTATAGAGCACAATGCCCACATCAAAAAATTAGAAAGATTTTAACAAACTACCATCACACATAGAGGAACTAGAAACAAACAGACCCTAAAGGTAGTAGAATATAAGAAAAAAACAGTCATATCTGAATTGAATGAAATAAATCACGACATTAAAACCATACAAAAGATCAACAAATATAGTGATTTTTAAAAAATAAGTTTGATAAGTAGACTATTGAAAAAGATCTGAATACCCATGATCAGAAATGACAAAGGGGACATTGCCCCCAATCTCAAAGAAATACAAAGCAACCCTCCAAGAATATTACAAACACCTCTATGCATACAAACTAGAAAACTTAGAAAAACTGATAAATTCCTGGAAATACAACCTCCCGAGATTGAACAAGAAAGTGCAACCCTGAACAAGCAAATAATGAATTCCAAAATTAAATAAGTAATAAAAAGTCTACCAACCAACAAACGGCTTGGAACAGACAGATTCACAGCTGAATTCTACCAGATGTATAAAGAAGAGCTGTACCATTTCTACTGAAACTATTCCAAAATAATTGAAAAGGAGCAACTCCTCCTCACTGATTCTATGAGTCATGCATCATTCTGATATCAAACCTGGCAGAATGCAACAACAACAAAATAAAACTTCAAGCCAATATTCTTGATGGGCATAAATGCAAAAATCCTCAAAAAAACACTAGCAAACCAAATCCAGCAGCACATTAAAAAACTAATTTGCTGTGATAATGTAGGCTTTATCCCTGGGATGCAAGGTTGGTTCAACATAAGCAAAATTAGTAAATGTGATTCACCACATCGAAGTAATTCACAACAAATCCACATGATCATCTCAATAGATGCAGAAAAGACTTTTGATAAGATTCAGCAGCCCTTGATGTTAAAAAACCTCTAGCAAATAAGGCATTGAATAAACATATCACAAAATAATAAGAGCCATCTATGACAAACCCACTGGAAATATCATATTGAATGGGTAAAAGCAGTAAGTGTTCCCTGCTGAGAACTAGGAAAAGAAAAGAATGCTCCCTCTTACCATTCCTATTCAACATAGTATTGTAAGTCCTAGCCAGAACAGTAAGGCAAGAGGAAAAAAATAAAAGATACACAAATAAGAAGAGAGGAAGTCAAACTGTCTCTATGTGCAGGTGATATGATTCTATACCTAGGAAACCCCATAGTCTCTGCCCAAAAGCACCTAGATCTGATAAACAACTTCAGTAAAGTTTTAGAATACAAAATCAATGTACAAAAATCAGTAGCGTTTCCACATACTAACAACATCCAAGATGACAGCCAAATCAATAATGTGATTGCTTTCACAATAGTCACAAAAACCAAATACCTAAAAATATAGCTAACCAGAGAGGT
This sequence comes from Cheracebus regulus, assembly GCA_963574635.1. Lineage (NCBI taxonomy): Eukaryota > Metazoa > Chordata > Mammalia > Primates > Pitheciidae > Cheracebus > Cheracebus regulus. The sequence continues at coordinate 1,552 of CAUYQU010040970.1, read as the reverse complement.
AAAAGGTATCTACAATGAGAATTACAAAACACTGATGAAAGAAATCAGAAATGACACATTCCATACTCATGGATAGCAAGAATCAATATTGTAAAAGTGAAATATTTCTCAAAACAATTTATAGATTCAATTTTATTGTAATCAAACTACTAACAATATTCTTTAAATAATTTGAAAAAAAATCTATTTTAAATTAACATGAAACCAATACAGATATCGAATAGCCAAAGCAAATCTAACTAAAAAGAACACAGCTAGAGACATCACATTACCTGATTTCAAACTACAGTGTAAGGTTGCAATAAGCAACACAGCATGGTACTGGTACAAAAGCTGACACATAGATCAATAGAACAGAACAGAGAACACAGAAATATAAAGCCGCATTCCCCTGCAAACATCTGATCTTAGACAAAACTTACAAACAAGCAATGGTGAAACAACTCACTTTCAATAAATGGAGCTGGGGTAACTGGCTAGCCATTTACAAAAGACTGAAATCAAATCCATTCCATTCACCATATACAAACATCAATTCAAGATGAATTAAGGCTTTATTGTAAAACCCCAAACTGTAGAAACCCTAGAAAATAACCCAAGAAATTCCATTATAGACATAGGGAAAATTTTATGATGAAAATGCCAAAAGCAATTGAAACAAAAACAAAAATGGACAACTTGGACCTAATCTAACTAAAGAGCTTCTGCATAGTGCATGAGACTATCAAGTGTAAATAGACAACCTACAGAATGGAAGACGATGTTTGCAAATTATGCCTCTGACAAAGGTCTAATATCCAGAATCTCTAAGGAACTTAAACAAATTAAGAAGTGAAAACAAAAACAAGAAAAACAAATAACCCATTAAAAACTGGGCAAAGACATGTACATTTTTAGAAAGAAGACAAACATGCAGCTAACAAGCATGTGAAAACTGCTCATTATCACTAATCATTAGAGAAGTATGAATCAAAATCACAATGAGATCACATCTTACACCAATCAGAATGGCTATTACTAAAAAGTCAAAATAACAGATGCCTGCATGGTTGCAAAGAAAAGGAACATATGCCTTGCTGGTTGGAATATAAGCTAGTTAAGCCATTGTGGAAAGCAGTTTGGAGATTTCTCAAAAAACTTAGAACAGAACTACTATTCCACCCAACAATCCCATTAACTGAGCACATTCCCAAAGAATGATAAATCATTCTACCATAAAGGCACATGCATGAGTATGTTCATTGCAGCACTATTCACAGTAACAAAGACATGGAATCAATCTAAATGCCCATCAATACTGGACTAGATAAAATGTGGCACATATATAGCATGTCATATTACAAATGTAATATTCAGAGATACTAGTGCCTACTTTAGAGTTCAGGGTAAAGATTGAAAACTTCCTATCAACTATTGTGGGGTTCGTTCCCATGTGAAGCCCCTCGGAATTGGGCCTCACCATATGGTGAGCTTGAGCCCGGACACAGTTTCCCGTTGGAGGCAGTCGAGCTATGGGAAAGTAGGAACTGCAGGTAAAGGAATTACAAAAAGA
>CAUYQU010040968.1:0-68409 GCA_963574635.1 Cheracebus regulus | reverse complement strand
CCTATGCTTGGCAATAGAATTTAAGGAATGGAAATCATACAAAGTATTTCTATGATCATAATTAAGCTAAAAATTAGTAAGAAAAGGTAATTAGGAAATCCCAGGCTGGGCGCGGTGGCTCACACCTGTAATTCTAGAACTATGGGAGGCCGAGGAGGGCAGATCACTTGAAGACAGGAGTTTGAGACCACCTAGCCAACATGGTAAAACATCATCTCTACTAAAAATACAAAAATTAGAGGGGCATGGTGCCAGGTGCCTGTAATTCCAGCCACTCAGGAGGCTGCGGTACCAGAATCACTTGAACCAGGGAGGTGAAGGTTGCAGTGAGCCAATCTCACCACTGCACTCCAACCTGGGCAACAGAGAGAGACTCGGTCAAAAAAAAAAAAAAGGTAATTATGAAATCCCAATGTGTTTGGAAAATAGCTACTAACTCATTAATTAAATAAAAAATTATGATATAGTTTTTCAAAAGGTATAGTAAATGAATGTTCATAGTAAATATTAAAATCGATGGGCCACAATGTAAATTATGTTCAGAAGGAAATATATACCATTAAATATATACATTAAAAATCAGAATGTTGATAATGAGCTAAGAATTTATTTTAAGGAATTAGAATAAAAAAAGATTAAATTTTAAATAATTTATTATACATTAAATAAAAGATTATAATAGGCAAATAATAAAGATAAAAAGGGAAATTAATGAAATAGAAAAGAAAAGAAATTGAGGAGGACTAACAAAACCAAATTAAAGCACTAACAAGTTGGGAGGCGGAGCTAATCAAGGAGAAAAATGAATAGGTAATTTTAACTGGCACTTCATAAAAAAGGATTTGATATATTGTATTATTGTACAAAATTTTCATCACTTCCCAATGCTGATTGTTAGAAGGCTTACTATGCAAATTGCTTTGGCCAGTGCAATGTGAATGAAAGTAACTTGTGCCTCTTCTGAGGAAAATCTTCACCCCATTGGGTGTATCTGCTCTGTTCTCTTCCTTTTGGCATGAGAGAAGCAATGTTCAGAAAGTGATCTCTGAGTCTGCTGAGGTCACAGAGTATAGAAACTGTGGGGAAGAGCCGCAGCTGTACCAAGTATGAAAAATAAATCTTTGCCACAGCATACTTTTTTTCTACTATTTTCTTTGCCCTATTTCCTTTTCTTTTCCATTTATTTCATTTTTCTTGCTCTCTTCTTTCCCCTCCATGCACCCCTTTTTGACTTCCTTTTTTGTTCTTTCCTTTTTTTTTTTTTTTGTTTGTTTTGAGACAGGGTCTTGCTCTGCTGCTCAGGCTTGAGTGCAGTGGCGTGGTCGTGGCTCTCTGCAGCATAGACCCATGGACCTCCTGGGCTCAAGTGATCCTCTCACCTCAGCTTCATGAGTAGGTGGGGCCACAGGCGTGCACTGGCATGCCTGGCTAACTATTATTATTATTTGTTTTTTGTAGAGACAGGGTCTTGTGATGTTACACAGGCTGTTCTGAACTCTTGAGCTCAAGTGATCCTCCAGCCTAGGCCTCCCAAAATGCTAAGATTCTTTCCCAAGATCTCAGAATAAACTGATTGATATAAATATTCAAATGAAAATAGTTCAGGGAGATGATAGTTAGAACCCTGCAATACTCCTTCAGCATTTTCATGTGGTGTCATAAAGATGACACTTCCATAGAAATGTTAGTTAACTTTTGGTAAATTCAGATTGCTTTGAGAATATGAAGAAGCCATGACCTCTCTTTTCCGAGATAATGTTGCAAGGAAGCTATTGTAATAAAGTCAAGATGCCACTTACTTTTGAAAACAGTGATTAGAGGACATGAAGTGGGTTTTGTGGTTCTGCCAAAAATAGATAAATAGAAAGAGAGAAAAAGTAATAAGGAAAGAAAAGAAAGCAGAAAAAATAAAAATTAAAAATGTCTAGATTCTCAAAGACAGGAGAATTTCTATTATTTTCTGTATGTTAAGGAAATAACATAAAGTGTGAGTTACCTAGGAGAACAGAAAGACAAAATGTGTATCTTGTACTCCTGTGAGTCATCAGGCCCCAAGAAACCTCAGAATAGGCCACATATCTTTGGTTTGTTTATCCTCAGAGACTTTCTCTGAAGCAGAGACCTATAATTAACTTCACAGCATCCTACCGTGGTAGACCATAACCAGTTCTGGAGAGATGAAATCTCAAATAAAATATACAAGTAGCGAGTTTGTAAGTATTATATAACTACAACATATATCTGCACACCAGAAAAAACTTGGAATTTGTGCATTAGATCCAGGCAATCTGGGCTACCATTGCACCCCAATACTCACATGCTAGTATGAGATAGCAACTTCCTTCAAACTATTCTTGAATCTGCAACCATGGCTAAAACCAAACTTTTAGAGTATCTGCAAAAAGGTAAAAGGAAGGCACTAGGCTGGTGCATCTGTCAAGTATTTTTATACTCATTTATTTCCTTTGAAAATATTTGGACAATTTGCAATGCTTATTTATAAATGTATTGAAAGATGCCTTGGCTGAGTCTAAGTAATCTTACCAGTCCTCAAAACTGGACTGCCCTGTGGTCTGTCTTAGCTCATCCAGACTTACAAATCATCTAAGAACTCTGAAAGAAACAGAAAAGCCTGATTAATTAAAGGGGTTGAGCAAGCAGGCAAATATAACTAAAAAATAACAACATCAATAATGAAAATAAAAACAAGCAAGAGATATGAAAGAATGTAATATATATGGAAAATACTATGTACAAATTTTTGAAAATACATTTGAAAGCTTGGAAAATAGATTTTTCTACATAGAGGAAAAGACAGAAAATACAATTAAAACATAACTACAAATGGGAAGCATATATAAGATACTATGATTAAACATTCATGGTACTATTAATAGTATGAAAAAGGATATCTATACACTGAAAAGAAAGGTATACCTCAGAAGGCCCCAAGAAAAAAAAAAAAAAAAAAGTAATATGTTGTTCCAAGTTTCCATTAGCTATATATATTTAAGCTTTTAATTCTTTGATTAAATTCTTTTTTTTTATTATACTTTTAACTTCTGGAATACATGTGTGGAATGTACACATTTGTTACATAGGTATACCTGTGTCATGTTGGTTTGCTGCACCTATCAACCCATCACCTACATTAAGTATTGCTCCTAATGCTGTCCTTCCGCTTGCCCCCTATCTCCCGACAGGCCCTGGTGTGTGATGTTCCCCTCCCTGTGTCCATATGTTCTCATTGTTCAACTCCCACTTACGAGTGAGAACATACGATGTTTGGTTTTCTGTTCCTGTGTTAGTTTGCTGAGAATGATAGTTTCCAGCTTCATCCTGCAAAGAACATGAACTCATTCTTTTTTATGGCTGCTTAGTATTCCATGGTGTAGATGTGCCACATTTTCTTGATCCAGTCTAACATTGATGGGCATTTGGTTGTTTCCAAGTCATTGCTATCGTGAACAGTGCTGCAATAAACATACTCGTGCATGTGTCTTTATAGTAGAATAATTTATAATGCTTTGGGTATATATCCAGTAATGGGATTGCTGGGTCAAATGGTATTTCTGGTTCTAGATCCTTGAGGAATCATCACACTATCTTCCTCAATAGTTAAACTAATTCACACTCCCACCAACTGTAATAGCATTCCTATTTCTCCATAACCTCTCCAGCATATGTTGTTTCCTGACTTTTTAATGATCACCATTTAAATGGCATGAGATGGTATTTCATTGTGGTTTTGATTTGTGTTTCTCTAATGACTAGTGATGATCAACTTTTTTTCATGATTTTTGGCTGCATAAATGTCTGTTCATATCTTTTGCCCACTTTTTGATGGGGTTGTTTGATATTTTTCTTGTAAATTTGTTTAAGTTCCTTGTAGATTCTGGATATTAGGCCTTTGTCAGATGGATAGATTGCAAAAACTTTTTCCCAGTCTAGGTTGCCTGTTCATTCTCATAATAGTTTCTTTTTCTGGGAAGCTTTTTAGTTTAATTACATCCCATTTGTCAATTTTGGCTTTAGTTGCAATTGCTTTTAGTGTTTTAGTCATGAAGTCTTTGCTCATTCCTAGGTCCTGAATGGTATTGTCTAGGCTTTTTTTTTCTAGGGTTTTTATGGTTTTAGGTCTTATGTTTGAGTCTTTAATATATCTTGAGTTAATTTTTGTTAAGGTATAAGGAAGGGGTCCAGTTTCAGTATTCTGCATATGGCTACCCAGTTTTACCAACACCATCTATTAAATAGGGAATCCTTCATAGATTGTTATTGCCTGGCTTGTCAAAGACCAGATGGTTGTAGATGTGTGGTGTTATTTCTGAGACCTCTGTTCTGTTCCATTGGTCTATATATCTGTTTTGGTACCAGAACCATGCTGTTTTGGTTAGTGTAGCCTTGTAGTATAGTATAGTTTGAAACCAGGTAGTGTGATGCACCCAGCTTTGTTCTTTTTGCTTCGGATTGTCTTGACTATACCGGCTCTTTATGGTTTGATATGAATTTTAAAGCACTTTTTTCTAATTCTGTGAAGAAAATCAGTGGTAGTTTGATGGAAATAGCATCGAATCTAAAGATTACTTTGGGCTGTATGGACATTTTTATGATATTGACTCTTACTATTCATGAGCATAGAAAGCTTTTCCATCTGTTTGTGTCCTCACTTATTTCCTTGAGCAGTGGTTTGTAGTTCTCCTTGAAGTGGTCCTTCACATCCCTTGTAAATTGTATTCCCAGGTATCTTATTCTATTTGTAGCAGTTGTGAATGAGAGTTCATTCATGGTTTGGCTCACTGTCTATTATTGGTGTATAGGAATGCTTGTGATTTTTGCACATTGATTTTGTATCCTTATACTTTGCTGGAGTTGCTTATCAGCTTAAGAGTTTTGGGGTTGAAATGATGGGATTTTCTAAATATACAGTCATGTCATCTACAAACAGAGAAAATTTGACTTTGTCTCTTCCTATTTGAATACACTTTATTTCTTTCTCTTGCCTGATTGCCCTAGCCAGACCTTCCAATACTACATTGAATAGGAGTGTTGAGAGAGGATATCCTTGTCTTGTGCCAGTTTTCAAAGGGAATGCTTCCATCTTTTGCCCATTCAGTATGATATTGGCTGTGGGTTTGTCATAAATAGCTCTTATTATTTTGAGATGTGTTCCATCAATATCTAATTTATTGAGTATTTTTAGCATGAAGAGGTGTTGAATTTTATCGAAGGCCTTTTCTGCATCTATTGAGATAACTGTGTGGTTTTTGTCATTGGTTTTGTTCATGTGATGGATTATGTTGGTTGATCTGCATATGCTGAACCAGCCTTGCATCTGAGGGATGAAGCTAACTTGATTGTGGTGGATAAGCTTTTTGATGTGCTGCTGGATTTGGTTTACAAATATTTTACTGAGATTTTTGCATCAATGTTCATCAGGGATATTGGTCTAATATTTTTTGTTGTTGTGTCTCTGCCACGTTTTGGTATCAGGATGATGCTGGCCTGATAAAATGAGTCAGGGAATAGTCCCTCTTTTTCTATTGTTTGGAATCATTTCAGAAGGAATGGTACCAGCTCCTCTTTATACCTCTAGTAGTATTCAGCTGTGAATCTGTCTGGTCCTGGACATATTTGGTTGGTAGGATACTAATTACTGATACAATTTCAGAACTTCTTGTTGTTCTATTCAGGGATTCAACTTCTTCTTAGTTTAGTCTTGGGAGGGTGTATGTGTTCAGGAATTTATCCATTTCTTCTAGATTTTCTAGTTTATTTGTGTGGAGGTGTTTATAATACCTTCTGATGGTAGTTTGTATTTCTGTGGGATCAGTGGTGATCTCCCCTTTACCATGTTTGTTACATCTATTTGATTCTTCTCTATTTTCCTTTTTATTAGTCTTGCTAGCAGTCTATTTATTTCGTCAATCTTTTCAAAAAAACCACTCCTGGATTCATTGATTTTTTTTGAAGGTTTTTCATGTCTCTATCTCCTTCAGTATGGCTCTGATCTTAGTTATTTCTTGTCTTCTGCTAGCTTTTGAATTTGTTTGCTCTTGCTTCTCTAGTTCTTTTAATTGTGATGTTAGGATGTCAGTTTTAGATCCTTTTTTCTTTCTCCTGTGGTCAGTTAGTGCTATAAATTTTCCTTTAAAAAGTGGTTTAGCTGAGTACAAGAGATTCTGTTAAGTTGTGTCTTTGTTCTCATTGATTTCAAAGAACTTATTTATTTTTGCCTTATTTTTTTTATTTACTCAGTAGTCATTCAGGAGCAGTTTGTTCAGTTTCCATGTAGTTGTGCAGTTTTGAGTAAGTGTCTTAATCCTGGATTTTAATTTTATTGGACTGTGATCTGAGAGTCTGTTAGAATTTCCATTCTTTTGCATTTGCTGAGGAGTGTTTTACTTCCAATAATGTGGTCAATTTTAGAATAAATGCTATCTGGTGCTGAGAAGAATGTATATTCTGTTGATTTAAGGTGGAGAGTTCTGTAGATGTCTATTAGATCTGCCTAGTCCAGAGCTGATTTCAAGTCCTGAATATCATTAATTTTCTGTCCATTGATCAGTCTAATATTGACAGTGGGGTGTTAAAGTTTCCCACTATTACTGTGTGGGAGTCTAAGTATCTTTGTGGGTCTCTAAGAACTTGCTTTATGAATCTGGGTGCTCCTGTATTGGGTGCATATGTATTTAGGATAGTTAACTCTTCTTGTTGCATTGATCCTTTTACCGTTATGTAATGCCCTTTTTTGCCCTTTTTGATCTTTGTTGGTTTAAAGTCTGTTTGATCAGAGACTAGAATTGAAACACCTGCTTTTTTGTCTTTCCTTTTGCTTGGTAAATATTCTTCCATCCTTTATTTTGAGCATATGTGTGTCTTTGCCTATGAGATGGGTCTCCTGAATGTAGCACACTGATGGGACTTGGATCTACCCAATTTGCAAGTCTGTGCCTCTTAATTGGTGCATTTATCTCATTTACATTTAAGGCTAATACTGTTATGTTTGTTATGTGTGAATTTGATCCTATCGCTATGATGCACCTGGTTATTTGGCCCATTAGTTCATGCAGCTTCTTCATAGTGTTGACGGTTTTTACATTTAGGTTTGTTTTTGCAGTGGCTGGTACCGGTTTCTTATTTACATATTTAGTGCTTCCTTCAGAAGCTCTTGTAAGGTAGGCCTGCTGGTGACAAAAATCCCTCAGCATTTGCTTGTCTGTAGAGGATTTTTTGTCTCCTTCACTTATGAAACTTAGTCGAAATTCTGGATTGAAAATTATTTTCATTAAGAATGTTGAATATTGGCCCTCACTCTCTTCTGGCTTGTAGGGTTTCTGCAGAGAGATATGCTGTCAGTCTGATGGGCTTCCCTTTATGGCTAACCTGACCTTTCTCTATGGCTGCCCTTAACATCTTTTCTTCATTTCAACCTTGGTGAATCTGACATTATGTGTCTTGGGGTGCTTTTCTCAAGGAGCAGCTTTGTGGTATTCTCTGTATTTCCTGAATTTAAATGTTGACCTGTTTTGCTAAGTTGGGAGAGTTCTCCTGGATAATATTCTGAAGTATGTTTTCCTACTTGGTTCCATTCTCCCCATCACTTTCAGGTACACCAATCAAACATAGGTTTGGTCTTTTCACATAGTTCCATATTTCTTGGAGGCTTTCTTCATTCCTTTTCATCTTTTTTTCTCTAATCTTGCCTTCAAGCTTTCTTTCATTAAGTTAATCTTCAATCTCTGATATCCTTTCTTCCACTTGATCTATTCAGCTATTTACACTTGTATATACTTCATGAAGTTCTTTTGCTGTGTTTTTCAGCTCCATCAGGCTATTTATTCTTCTTTAAACTGGTTATTTTAGTTAGCAATTCCTCTAACCTTATATCAGAGTTCTTAGCTTCCTTTCATTGGATTAAAACATGCTCCTTTAGCTCAAAGGAGTTTGTTATTACCCACCTTCTAAAGCCTACTTCTGTCAATTCATCAAATTCATTTTTCATCCTTGCTGATGAGGAGTTATGATCCTTTAGAGGAAAAGAGGCATTCTGGTTTTTTGAGTTTTCAGCATTTTTGCACTTTTTCTTCATCATTCTGGGTTTCTCTACCTTTTGTCTTTGCTATTGGTGACCTTTGGATGGAGTTTTTGTGTGGTCATCCTTTTTGTTGATGTTGCTGCTATTGCTTTCTGTTTGTTAGTTTTCCTTCTAACAGTCAGGCCCCTCTTCTGCAGGTCTGCTAGAGTTTGCTGTGTGTCCACTTCAGAACCTGCTTGCCTGGGTATCAACAGCAGAGGCTACAGGACAGAAAAGATTCCTGCCTGCTTCTTCCTCTGGAAGCTTGATGCCAGAGGGGCACCTTCCAGATGCCAACTGGAGCTCTCCTCTGTGAGGTGTCTGTTGACCCCTGCTGGGAGGTGTCTCTCCATCAGTAGGTATGGGGTTCAGGGACCCACTTGAAGAGGCAGTCTATCTCATAGCAGAGCTCAAGCACTGTGCTGGGAGATCCGCTGCTCTCTTCAGAGTCAACAAGCAGGAACATTTAAGTCTGCTGATGTGATGCCCACAGCCACCACTTACCCCAGGTGCTCAGTCCCAGGGAGATGGGAGTTTTATCTATAAGCCCTGACTGTGGCTACTGCCTTTCTTTCAGAGATGCCCTGCACAGTGAGGAGGAATCTAGAGAGGCAGTCTGGCTACAGCCACTCTGTGGCACTGCAGTGGGCTCTGCCCAGTCCAAACTTCCCGGTTACTTTGTTTACACTGTGAGGGGAGAACCACCAACTCAAGCCTCAGTAATGGTGGATGCCTCTCCCTGCACCAGGCTGGAGTATCCCAAGTCAACTTCAGACTGCTGTGCCGGCAGTGAGAATTTTAAACCAGTGGATCTTAGCTTGCTGGGCTCCATGGGGGTGGGACCCACTGAGCAAGACCACTTTGCTCCCTGGCTTCAGCTCTCTTTCCAGGAGAGTAAATGATTCTGTCTTGCTGGTGTCCCAGGCATCACTGGAGTATAAAAAAACTCCCACAGCTAGCTGGATGTCTCCCCAGATGGCCACCCAGCTTTGTCTTTGAAACCTAGGGCCCTTGTGGTGTAGGCACCAGAGGGAATCTCCTGGTCTCTGGGTTGTGAAGACCATGGGAAAAGCATAGTATCTGGGCCAGATAGCACCATCCCTCATGGGACAGTCCCTCATGGCTTCCCTTGGCTGCCAGAGGGAGTTCCCTGACCCTTGCACTTCCTGGGTGAGACAATGCCCCACCCTGCTTCTGCTCACCCTCTGTGAGCTGCACCCACTGTCTAACCAGTCCCAGTGAGAAACCAGACACCTCAGTTGGAAATGCAGAAATCACCTGCTTTCTGCATTGGTCTCACTGGTAGCTGCAGCCCGGAGCTGTTCCTATTTGGCCATCTTGCCTGGGGGCTTCTCTTTGTTGAAATTCTTATCAGAACTCAGGCAAATGATCCTTTTGATATTAAGCTAATCTAAACAAATACTATTTCTTTTAAAACTCTCATCATCAGTAATGGAATAGTGTGAAGTGCTGAACCATGGGGCAGAAAGTGCTTGTTAAATTACAGTGTAGTCTATCTTTTATTATAAAAGGGTTGTACTGTTCTGGGAAAATAACTACACATTTTTGAGCTTCACTTTATTTCCAAATAGAAATTATATATTTCCAATGGTGAAAAATGTGCCAGTGCTACCTGTACCCCTCAGAAAATACAGCTGCTTTATTTTCAAGATACCATGAAGTATAAGATTCATGATTATTTCAGAGATAATAAAAAGTTTACATTGTAAAATCAATAAAATATGGCAATACAAATGAGTCAAGGATACAAAATAAGGCAATACATATTGAAATGGCTTATAAACTAAATCTGTAGGATATTAATTTTATACCCATAATCTTACATTTTAATATATATCTCCATAGGTTTTTCCCTATTATGCTTCATATATGAACTTTATGTCTCCCCAAAGAAATAATAAACCATTTCAGGGAACATAATTTTTTTGATACTGCCATAATGCCTAGCATAACAATGCAACAACTACATACCGTTTGTTCACATTTCAGGTTTTGTGGAAAAAGTTAAAAGAACTGTAATGCTTACCCCAACGTTATTCCTTGGATATTTTGTATTATTAAAAACAAAAAATTTGCTACCCAATTTGATGTTCAATTGAAGCATTATGAATGAACATTAATATGTTATGTCCCTAATCTTTACTTCTATCTTAAATTTGTTCTGGGGAATCTATACTGTGCATTTTACTGTTTAGATGCATTTTGCACTTTTCTGTTTGTTTTGTATATTCCTGCTAAGCTAACAAAATGAGACACTGACTGCTCTTTGCTCTACATTATTTTTTTAAGGATGCTTATACATCAAAGAGCATTGGAAGACAGGAATATTGTCTCTCTCCTGAAGAGAAGACAGGTTTGCTTCAAGCCTTGGACGATAGAGATAATGACTTCTTTTCTGTGGAACAAAGGAAAGGCATGCTTACTGTTGAGTGTAATAAAGATAATGTCTCTGCGATGGTTAATTTTATGTCAGCTTAACTGAGTAAAGGGATGCCCAGATAGTTTATAGAACATTATTTATGGGTATTCTGTGAAGGTGTTTCTGAAAGAGATTACCATTTGAATTGCTAAACTGAGTATAGAAGATCCATCTTCTTGGATGTAGCCAGGCATTACATAATTCACTGATAGGTTGAATATAACAAAAAGTTAGAGGAGGAGCTAATTCTCTTTCTTCTTTAGTTGAAACATCCATCTTCTCCTACCCATGAAAATCAGAGTTTCTAGTTCTTGGGCCTTCAGATTCCAGGACTTATACTAGTGGCCCTGAAGCTGTCCAGCCTTCGACTTGGCCTGAAACACACCACAGACTTCTGTATTCTCCAGCCTGCAGACAGCTTATATTAGGACTTCTTGGCCTCTATGATTATGTGAGTCTATTCCAATAATAAATCTCTGCTTGTTTACCTATGTATATGTGATTGGTTCTTTTTCTCTGAAGAACACTGATTGGTACGGTCTCTCTCCAGAGGACACAGTAGCAACCTGCAGGTTCCGTAAGGTCAGAGTTTCCTTCCTGTGTACAGCTGTTACGTGTGCATTTGTCATCTGGCTCTCCTTGTGTTGCCCTATGTAAACTGGAGATTTGGAAAATGGTGCAAAATGCTAAGACTCTGGCTCTTCCATTGCCGTAAGTAATAAACTGTCCTCGACCTCAGACCCAATAGTCTCGTGTTTCCTGTCACCATCCATGAAACTATGGTAGGTTAATTTGTTAGACTGCTAATATGGAACAATATTTTTATTCTTGGTAGTTGTTAAAATTTTAATTCTCCAATTTTTGCAATGAATTTGATGTGATTTGTGGTATAATATCTCAAAAACAAAGAAATTTGCACCTAAATTAGGCAACTAACATTGTAGTTAGGGAAGATATAACTCCAAAAATAAAAAATGTTTGGAAGGTTTTATCTCTAAGGCTTTTTAAAACAATAATAATTATTACATTAAAAAAACCATTTATAATGTAGTGTTGTTTCCATTGGTGAAGTGTATGGAGTACATGGGAGACAAAATTGATCCCTTTCTCTTTGTAGCAAACAATGTATTTGTCTGCTGTCACTTCTATCTTTGGATAAAAACTCCCAATCTCCCTCTATGACATTTTTAAGATTTGGTAATCATAATTATCCTGTGTTTTCTAGAGGGCTTTGTTTTTTTTTGTTTTTGTTTTTGTTTTTGTTTTTCTCAAAAAACAGCTGAATATTTAGTAGATATAAATTAACCTGAAATACATTGCTGCAGAAATTTTACTGTTATTATTAATTTGCTTTTTATTGTAGCTATGAGCGGAGTCCAGGTTGCCAATCATACATTTATTCATTTTCCTGATGCTGAGCAGTCAGCTACCAGGATTCTACAAGGTTCCTGTTGCCCTTATAAACTATCAATTTAAAAGGAACCAAACGATGCAAAGTCTAAGTCACACATATCCTTGATCAAGCAAAAAAAAAAAAAAATAACATAAAACAAGCAATATGAATCAAAATAACTATTGATACTAAAATTCTCATTTCAGCCAAGGAACACTTTGTAAATTGATTTTATGGGATGTAAACTTGCACCTGGATCAAATAATGTCTCTTCCACAAAAGAGATTCTATGACTTTTCACATAGGTAAACATATGCATTGTATCCCCACCTCATCTAACATGATGTTATATACATAGTTCTAAATCATAAGAATAGAGATCTTCAATTAACCTTCAATCTTTAATGAGCTACCTATTTGCTTTTCACTGTGCCTCTCTTCTACTAGAGAACTTTCCCATCATTATCTCACCCTTTTATCTCCAAAGGGAGTATCTCTTCCTGTTTTTAATTTCCATGCCTCTGAAGTCCCCACTACATTTAATCTCCCTAAATTCCATTTACTTATTGATACAGCTACAAAAGCAGACTGGTTTACGGACCTTAGTAATCCCGACTCAGAGATGCTTTGGACTTACTGTTACCAAACTAATTATTATATGTACTTGGGATCCAAAGCTGTCTCTAAAATATCTTCTATCTGTGGCATGAAATAGGCTTTTGCTTGTAAATTCTAAAACTTTCTGTGCAAAAGAAAAATATCCAACAGATGCTGTGGGATAAAATTCATAACTAAAATGGGTCCTCTGAAGAATGGCAGAAAGTTTGACAAAATATCTTTTCATCCTGGAGTTCAATTTGTCTTAACAGTTTGATTCAAGGTACATATCAAAATTATACGGTTTCATAAAAATATATAATTGTGATTTGCATAACATTGTCTTTTCCTCAACATTAGTAGAAAAATACCTGTTGAGGGTACTTTCTACAAAGTCTTGCATAACAAGATTATAAAGTAGATTTATTGACTAAATACCTACTGTGTGCCAGATACTTTACATATTTTATCTCCAACTCTCGCAACATTTTGCAGATGGAGACACAGAGAACTAGAAAGAATAAATGTCTCCCACAATTTGAATGGAATTTTAATCTAACACCAAAAGTGGAGGCTTTGAAATATAACACTGTACTTCACTTTTACGTTCTCACTACAAACCAATGAACTGTAATTTGTTAACTGAACTTTACAGATGAAAAAGTTAAAATAGGCACAGTGATGTGCATATGGTCACACAGTTTGTTAGAAGCAAACATTGCATTTAAATAAGTCTTTAAAAAACATTAGGCCTACTGAATTTTGATCTTTCCACAAAAACTGTTTTCATATAAATTTAAATTCTGGGGATTTGTGTTGTTTCTAGTCTTAAATTCTGCCTTTCTAGTTATAAGTCTTTTTCACTCTTCTGAGTTATGTGTATGTTAGTTATTTTTTTTCCCTTACAGTCAGGTAAATGTGATATTCTAGATATGAAGAGGAAAATAATGAATAATTTTAAAACAAATATGAAAATGAAGGTTCAACTTTTGAAAATAATAAATCCAATTTGTTTTAAAAATTCTAATAAATGACCTCCAAGTGAATGCTTATGGAAGAAAAGCTAATAAATTTTAAGAGACCTGCACCTAAATCAAATGACCACTTAATGTCTTCATATGCTATACATATAATCAGGAATTTATTATGAGAAAATGTTAAAAAAAATGCACAAAGCTCACAAATTAATCATGCCCGTTTTCTCAAGATGTGATGCAGAGCTTTTCTTTTGTTGCCCTTAGTTAGGTGCAACTTTTATATGCACGTTTTATAGGTATTGGCAGTGCCACCAACGTGCCAATTTGTGCTGTTGTCCTTGTTTTCCTGCACCTTAAATTATTAATGGCATATAAGAGTTCATAAAATTTAAATCATTAATAATTGTCATGCCACAATGCAGTCCATATGTAGACTTCCAAAGTAGGATGAATTAATTGATATGAGTTCAATTCTTTTCAGATTGTCCCCTGGCAGATGGATTAATATTACCTTATCTCATAGCAAACCATTCTGAAAACTAGTATAGATAAAATGTCATTTAATTATTAATCGTATAGATAGCCTGAGTTTAATAATGATTCTAGCTGCTCACATTTCTGAAAGCACTTTATTCTTCTAGTCATGGCATTGCCACAAACAATGACGAAGTCAATAAATGAGAAGGTAAAGTTACCTGCCACTGAAATCATAATTAGTCTCTGACCCGGTTTTGATAGCAATTAAGTTCCAGTCTTCTATTTTCTTCTTCTAAATAATGCAGACATACCTTTCTCTCCTTTTCATAAATATTCTTTAATATTTACTATTAAATGACGTCCTATACCACCTGGCTCTAATCCAGAGGTATCACTAATGAGAACTTAATAGTTCTTAACAGTTTTCTATTAGCCAGTTCCAATGTCAACAGCCTGGCCTGCCGAGTTAAACTGAATACAAACAAAATGACCCTTGTCTTCTCCTTCCAAATAATGCACTGAAGCTGTTCATTTTACCCTGGGGGTTTGAGGGGCAGGAAAACGTTAATTTATTTCTTCACTGACAGCCCCTAAGGTTACATTACAGCAAAAGCTGTCAAATGCACAGGACCCTTGTGATCTTGATAAATAACAAGGATTAGCCAGAATTTAAGGTTCAAAGGGGAAAACAACTGAAGCTATTCTTAGGAAAGTATTGGGTGTAGAGTTAAGAAATAGACTACAATACAATTCCTAGCCAATAAAACCAACCATTTTTTAAATATCAGTGTGGCACCTTATACAAACTCTACTGGCCTACAGTTAGTTCATAGTTCTGTCTGTGCTCCCAATGTAGCTCTGTGGCCTAAACCTTAAACATGAGTCAGTGGAGGTCCCGGGTTCCTCTTGGTGTCTGAGGAGATTTATCCACTTCTACAATGTGCATAATTCTAATTAAGGCCACTTCTTTCTCCATGAGAAAAAATGACCGATTTAATAATTTCACAAAGTGGAGCAGGATAGAGATGATGGAAGGAATAATATTAAATGTACCTACATCTCATGCTTATTAAATGCCAAAGTCAAAGGCAAAGATTTAAGCAAACTTGCTCCTCAGTGGCTTGAGAAAGTATAAAATCCAGCGTATCCAAGAACATTTTGAGAGAAATAGGTGCTGTAATATATTTTGAAGTAAAACCTGACATAATTTATTAATTGTTCATGGCACATGGAGTACAATGTTGAGGCAGAATTTTAAGGAGATACAAACTAGTTAGCAGAAAATGAGTTGTGTTTTCAAAGCATACAGGAGGGGAAAACAAACAAACAAACAAATAAAAGGACATGAAGTAACACATTATCAAATATAATTGTAGGTGGACAGTGCCCACATGTGTATCATCATAGCAGCCATCATTTCACCCTAGTACCTCTTGTATTTATCTGGGCCAACAGAAGTAATAGCTTTTATTCATATCAATGAAGTAGAACATATATATGAATCCACTGGTTTGTACTTTTCCCTGTGTACACATCTGGGGTTTTGCAAGTGAAAGTAATCTCAAATGAGATGTCAAGGGTCTAGACAGATGAAGAAGTAACTAATGAACATTTCAACCTATAAAAGAGAGGCACCTGGACTCATGATGGAGAGAGTGGCTAAATAATTGGCTTTTCAGCTAAAAAAAAAAACACTGACATCATTATACCAATAACATAACAGTGTTCATCAGTTGCTACCATAATTTGACTAGCCTTAAGATGAAAAAAAAAGAGCTTTTAAATGCATCTTCTTTTAAAACAAGGAACATTGCTGTAGGAAAGAAAAATATAACAGCTAAAATCTTCCTATTCAGTGTTTAAAAAGAATTTCTCTATTCAGCTTTCTCAAAGGTTACTTAGTTATAAGATGACAGAGAGTATAAAATATCACAGCCAAAATCAAGGTGATATAAACTGTTATGAGATACCACTGATTTGTAATTTTACTGGCACACAAAGACATCAATAGGGTCGGATTGAACAACATATAGGGACACTAGCAATCATAAATAAACCAAGAGATTTTATGTTTCTACAGGTAACTCATTTAAAGCCCCACCTTGTGGTGCATGCAATATTCATATACTTCTGTCTTGACCCAGAGCTGGCTCTTGGGGGCTTTCTCCTTTCCTCTCTTAGCTCTTTGAGAATAGGCTTCTGCCATGACCCACATCTCTTCTTTCTGGTTTGTTACTGACCCAAGACTCTACACTAGAATCACTACCGTTGTTGGAAATGTGACTTCATACCTCTGTTCTTTTGTTTTTGAATCCACAAAATGATAAGCATGAACATAATTATCTCTGGGAGTCTCATGTTACTCAAAAACATTTTTCCCCCACGTCATGAAGGTAAACATAAATGAAGTGGTATATTAGCCTGTTTTCACACTGTTATAAACAAATACCCAAGACTGGGTAATTTATAAAGGAAAGAGGTTTAATTGAATTCTCACAGTTGTAGATGGCTTGGGAAGCCTCAGGAAACACAATCATGGCAGAAGCTGAAGGGAAAGCAAGCAGCTTCTTCACAAAGCAGTAGGAGAGAAAAGAACGAAGGAGAACATTCAAACCCTTATAAAACCATCAGCTCTCATGAGAACTCACTCACTATCACAAGCATAGCATGGGGAAACTGTCCCCATGATCTAATCACCTCCCTCTCTTGACACATGAAGATTACAGGTCCCTCCCTTGACATGTGGGGATTACAATTCCAGATGAGATTTGGGTGGGGACACAGAAACAAACCATACCAAGTGGCATATTTAAAGTTTAATCTTGCTACCTTTGCTTTAACTTTAGGTCTTAGAAAACATTGCTTTTTACTGGTATTCGGTTTTATTATGAGTTTAATAAGACTAACACGGCACCTAACAGGCTTGTCAAAAAACATTAGGTTTTCTGTTTTTAACCCCACTGCCTAAGACATTAGCTCTATGTTTCTGACACCCAACTCACTAAATTTAATTTTGGTTCACAACTGAGTTTTAAAGATACGTTTATTTAAATTTTGCTTACATGTACATTGCCATTCTGCTTTGGTAACTGTTTTATCAGATTCCCTCAAAAGCTGTATAGAGTAAGACACACATAACTCACCAATTCCCAGAGTAAAATCAGTTTTCTCAGTGACAAGGTCTTCAAAGCAATTCAGCTCTGCTGAATCAGACAAGTGCAGATGATTGATTATAGTCAGTTATCAAAACACCTGTTATGTCACACCATGAAGGATGGCAGCCCATGCTGATCACATTAACAATAAAGGTCAGATTTTGTATTTTCAGACCCACTTGTGTATCTAGTAATAATGCCATTGTCAGTATCATTCATGAAAATGGAGAAAAACAGAAATTGTATTGAGTTGCTAATGCCATAGCAGTAGCATTATCACAGTAAAAAAAACCATAAATTTAAGAAATAATTATTTATATGTATTTAAAACAAATGGATGTATTGTGAAACATGATGTCAAGTAAATATAGAGAAAAAATAAACTTTATACTTTTCAATGAGTATGTTTGCTTGTTATAAACCTAGCATTTAACACCAGTGAACATTTTCTTTTAAAACAAAGCCATACAAAACAAAGAACTCTCAGAATCACAAGACATAACCTAGCCCCTGATTAACCTTTGAAAGTAAAGTTGGATTTGCCCTTTCACTGTTACTGTCTTTAGCTTTAACAAAACAATCATAAAGTGTATCTGTAATCATCTTAGTACAGAGGTATAAAACTTTGTGTTCATACCAGTTTACAAACAACTTTTCACCATAATAACAGTTGTACAAATGGGATTTGTATTTGACATTTTTTATGTAAGATAACTTTTTTCTACTTAAGAACAGTAGCATTAATATATAAATAAAATACTCTAGGTAAGATTTTTTTCCCTTGTATCCTAAGTGTAATATTCTGAGTCCTGCATGCTTAAACTGGTAGTCTTGAATGATTTATAATCTACTAGTTTTGGAATAAATACAATAAATTTACCATGGTTCTGTCAAGTTTTCATAGGTCTTGTAAGCAAGTTATTGACTGTTCTTTGCTCTGGACAATCTTTTAAAGCATGCTTGTATTGAGAATTATCTTTAAAAAGACAGT
Organism: Cheracebus regulus; assembly: GCA_963574635.1. Taxonomy (NCBI): domain Eukaryota; kingdom Metazoa; phylum Chordata; class Mammalia; order Primates; family Pitheciidae; genus Cheracebus; species Cheracebus regulus. The sequence continues at coordinate 50,302 of CAUYQU010040968.1, read as the reverse complement.
TAGATAGTGCCTCCCTCTAGAGCATATGCCCAGTATGCTAATTGCCCACAGAACATTCAGATTTCTAAGGACCATATTTTGTCATGCATCTCACTAAATGTGCATGAATCATCTGGCTCTCTTTATATAGCCGTGTGGAAATGGGACTCAGGAAATGAATATAAAAATATTTAGTAGTCTGGCTGCTGCTATTCCTGTGAGCAATAAGCTGCCCTATTGCTGTGAGTGATAAACTGTCCTTTGACTCTGATCTGCAAGTCTTGTGTCTTCTTCTAGCGTCTACAAAATTGTGGCAGGCTAACTTGTCTGGCAGTAGGTAAAATTTTTAAATCTACACAGATATTTGCAGAGAAGATCCCCAAATTGACTGCTAATTGATATTCTTAGGTTTAATGGTAATCTTTATCCATTTAATAAGTTATTGATTGGTTTATTTAAATTAAAGAAATTTATAGCCCCAGATTTTTGTGTTAGATGTGCTCCACTTTCTACAAATACTCATGCAAAAATTTTAAAATTTAGAATGGATTTACATATTGGGTAGCCACAAGCAAATTAATTAGTACATTTATGTAAGAAAAAAAGAAGGAAGGAAGGAAGGAAGAAAAGAAGAAAGGAAGGAGCAAGAGAGGGAGGAGGGAGCAAGAAAGAAAGAAAGAGAGAGAGAAAGAAAAAAAAGAAAGAAAGAGAAAAAGAAAGGAAAGAAGGAAAGAGAGGAAAAGAGGGAAGGAGGGAGGAAGGAAGGTGACAAAGAAAAGAATGAGAAGAAAGAAAGAGAAAGAAAGACTAAGAAAGAGCACTAAAGTGAAAAATGTCCATTAAAATGATTTTGTAGACAATTCAGCCAATACAGAAGACAGGCATTTTACCACTTCTTAATTGTTTAAATTGCTTTTATGGTGTAATACATCCAACATTTTTGTCTATATTCTTGCTTGTTTATATTGTCACTCTCTTTACTACGTCTAGTTTTTCCTCCTTGGGCTTAATTATTTGTATTCCATTTTCAATCCTCCCCTGCCACTACAAGAATAAATATATATTTTTCTCTAAATTCCTCAAAGATGAATATATAAATGTTCAAAGATGTAATAGCCCAAGACATCTATTTCCAAAATCAGACATTCATTCAGCACCTGATTTTTAAAAGCAGAGCTTGAAATCAAATATAAAATTTAATCAAATTATATATATATATATATATATATATATATATATATATATATATATATTTTCCTGAGATAGAGTCTCACTGTGTCAACCACACTGGAGTGCACTGGCATGATCTCAGCACACTGCAACTTCCACCTCCCAATTTCAAGTGATTCTCCTACCTCAGCCTCCTGAGTAGCTGGATTACAGGTGCACGCCACCATGCCTAGCTAATTTTTTGTATTTTTAGTAGAGATGAGGTTTCACCATAGCCTTCCAAAGTGCTGGGATTACAGTTATGAGCCACTACTCCTGGCCCCCAATAAAAATTTATTGAGCTTTCAAAAGAGCTGACTTAAAATAAATTAGCTAAATAATTAACTATCTCAAGGACAATATCTATGTTACTGCTGCCTTCTACCTTGTTTCATCCTATAACTTGGACAGTATTTTGTAATTCTATACCTCATTAGATTGACATTCATGGTATAGCACTTCTTTCCACTGGGGATTACCCACATCCCTTACATGATTCCCATTGTATATTTATTTAATATTTGTAACACAGAATTTGGATTCCTTACAGGTCATGAAATCTTTTCTGTAAGTCATCTTTTGTTTGTATTATAGTAAAAATAAGATCTGTGTCTACACCCTTGGAAACACCATAGGGAAATATTATTCATATTTATATTGTATAATTAAAGAATATAGGTTTCATCATAATTTGTAAGGACTATGTCCTCAAAATTTTACCATTAACCAAGTGATCAGTTGTGTTGCTTATGCTTAAAGTGATTGTAATAGAAATTACTTTTTCACAAATGAGAAAATTAATGGGCTTCCCTTAATTTTCCTGCTGTCACCTCTAAGTTCATAAAGGAGTTTGATTACTTTCTTGACAGAGAAGACTTGGACTATAATAACCACTCAAACTGTCACCATGTAAGACAGAGTTTATGACTCCTTGCCCAAATTTCCTAGGCAGTGGCAATTTCCCAACGTTATTTCAATTTTTCTCAATGACTCCTACCTGAATGGTATGATACCACCCCTGAAAACCACCAGATTGAATGATGGAATGGCTAAGTCTCAGCACAACAGTAGAAGGAAAGTCTTTAAAAAGTGAGGGACACAATTTACTCATTAAATCATATACTCTGTGAATTTATGCTATTTTATGCAAGACTCCTACAGAGACTAGTAGTTTGATGATCAGTGGAAATACAAAAACACACACACACAAATGACTGATAAAAGTTCTATGCCAAAAGTATGTATACAGGTTAATGAAGCACAGAGAATGGAGTGATGAACTGTTGGCACAATGAACAATGAAGGAAAGTTCAGGGAATGAGAAGAGCATGGGCAGAAACAAAAAGGCATGGTGGCTTAGAAAATAATATTCAAAGTTCAATGTGCCTGGAACAATGAGTGAAGATTTAAAAAGGAATGAAGCGGAGACTGCTGTCCAAACTATGAAAATGAACTCAGGGTGAATCAAAAGTGGATGAATCTAATATATTACATCTCTGGTTTTAAACCCCAAGTTTTGTTCCCACATTAATAACAGATTCAATTAATCCCTCCTTAATATGTAAAACTTCCTTTACTTTTACTTTATTCATCTTGATTGGTCCTCTGTAAGCCCCTTTATTAAATCTGTAGACTCGACATTCTTTGTTTCTAAAAGCTGCCTTCTATTTTGTCTTTCAAATTTCAGGCCATCATTAGGTTCATTGCAGATGCTGAATATAATCTATATAGCTCTTAAAGATTTGTCTCACATTTTTTGTTTGTTACTGCATTCAGTGTCAATCCTTCACCTGACATGTACAGATCATTAACTCATTATTTTAATGTAAAAGATGTCAAATATGTAATTATCTAAAACATGTACAATTAACAAATATGAATGATAAAATGAATACTTATTCTGGCATATTGACTAATATTTTCCTTCCTAGTCACTCTCCCAACCTAAAAGAAAACCATATATCTTTTGCTCTTTGTGTTGTGTCTTGTTGAATCTCCTATTGGAAGAGTATATATTTCCCTGTCCAGTCAACACAGTGCTTAGCCATGTGACTTGCTTTGGCAAGTGGAGTGAGTGGAAGTGATGTGCTTCACATTCAAGCAGAGGCTTTGAGAGCCATTAGGTGAGTTGCCGACTCTCTTCCTCGTTTTTCTGTACCATGTGAATGACACTTCTCAGAAGGGAGCTTCTCTTTATTTAGCCGAGACTCGTATGAAAAGACATATGGAATAGAAACAGAAGCAACCGATGAGCAGTTACCATGAACATATGTGACAAAGCTTTTGTTTCTAAAATCAAAAAGAAAAAGAAGTCATTTATTATTATAGCAAACCTAATTCACATAGCAACGTACTCAGTATCCAGGTTAAGATAGAGCAGATCATCAGATATTTAATGTTTGTAAGGTTAGGATTGTAGTATGAACTGAAGTTGAGGGGTTAGAAACAGGAAATCGCATTTTAAATAGAAATCCAGAAACTTACAAGTTATAATGGTAGGTTGTGAGAAGAAGAAAATGAGTGAGGAAACCATTGAAAATGCAGTATATGAAATTAAAACAATTGTTATCCATATGGAAAATAAAATAAAATTGGATCTCTGCCTTATAGTACATTGAACGTTTCAAGTGGATTAAAGACTTGTATGAGAAAAACTTTTATAAATATAAAGAAGGCAGTATCTTTTAACTTCAGATTAGGAATAATTTCTTAAGTGAGACAAAAAATGTACAAACAATAAAAGATTAGTAAATTCTTCTGCATTAAAATTTTAATTCTCATACAAAAATCAGGTAAGTGCAATTTTAAAAAGGACTGAAATCTGGGAGAACCCACTTAACCTACCAAGAATTAATATAAAGAATACATAAATGACTTCTAAAACTAATGTAAAAAAAGAAAACAATGCAGCTAGAAAAATAAAAATAGGAAATTTTCAAAAAGGAAACCAAAATAATCAATTAACACATTATAAGAAGTTCAATTTACCTAAGAAATTAAAACTAAAATTCTGTTAAGAAAAATTAAATTAACAATAAAAGATTACAAATTGCCAAAAATGTAAATACCCAACAACACCGAAGGTTGACCAGATGTAAAGAAAAAGAAAGCTCATATACTACTTGTAGGGATATAAGTGGTACAAACATTTTAGAGAGCTACTAGGCAATACTGGGTGAAGTTGACATGACTTGCTTGCCCAAAGATGTCAATATCCTAATCCTCAGAACCTCTTACTCTGTTGGGTTACATGGCAAAGGAAGATTAAGTTTGAATACAGAATTAATGTTTCTAATGAGCTGACCTTAAAATAGGGAGCTTTTCTGGATTATCTGGCTGGACCCAATGTAATACTGAGTCATTGAAATGGATAACCTTTCCCAGTCATAGATAGAGGGAGATATAACAATGGTCAGAGTGATATAATATGAGAAGGACTTGGCCCATTATTGCTAGCATTGAAGATAAAGGAAGGGTTTCATAACCAAGGATTGTGAGTAACCTCTAAGGACCAAGAAAATAAATCCTCCAGAAAGAAACACAGCCCTGCGAACATGCTGGTTTAGCTTAGTGAGACCTGTGTTGCAGTTGTGATCTAGCAGATAAATCTATATATCTACTGTAAGAAGATAAATATTTGTCATTTCAAGCCACTAAATGTATGGCAATTTGTTACAGCATCAATAGGAAACTAATAGTTGGAGTGACGCATATCCTATCAGCCAGAAATTCTACTTCTAAACAGAGCTCTTGAGGAACTCTTGCACTTTTGTACTATTTGATATAAATAACATCGCTGTGCTTTTTTGTAATAGAAAAAAATGGAAACAACCTAAAAGTTGCTTAGGTGAATGGATATAGTCATATAGGCTATGTTCTATAACAAATCAAAATATACAGACTATGTCTTTGTTAATCACCATACATAAATCTCAAAAATACAATACTGAAGTCAAAAACAATTTGAAGAATGATACAAATGACATGCTACCATTTATACAAAGTTTAAAAGCACATAAAACAACGCCATTACCTTATTTTTAAATGCATGCATACATGATGAATTTCAAATTATGATTGAGAAATATCCATATGAGCTTTAGGGTGGTGGTTTATTCCAGAATGCAAAGGAAGGAATGGGGCAGAGTGTAAATGTCTCTGTAGAAAGAGAGTATAAAAAGACTTCAGCAATTGCATTCAAAGAATGATAAAATTATCATAAAATATTCAGAATGAGACATGTTAACATTCATTAAATATTGACAGCAGTTGCACCAGATTCCATCATATTATCTTTTTTCTATTTCAATTTGTTTTAAAATATTACATACTCTAAAATATACAATCAAAAAGAGAAAAATGAAATAGAAACTTCTGGACTGAATTCTACTTCTGGCAACTAATATAATATTATTTTAGACACGGTATTACAGAAATGATATATTTGAGCACTTCCTAATTAGTAGTGCCTTTTGATAAGAATTTAGGATTTTATGTGCCAAGAAATACACTCAGTGCTTTCCCTATATTTACCTGCAATTTCTACCTATACTTGCTGAAGATGTATTTATACTTCAGCAAGTATAATACCAGAGGATGTGCACTGAACCACCAGGTGAAACAACGAGGCATCTTACTAAGAAAAATAATAACTTTTCTGTGTGTCAGAAAACTCTTCCCTATAACTTAAGATGCACCTCATTACATTACTTACAGAGGAAGCAGATAAGACTAACTTTCAACAGAGTTTATTTGAACCTTAAATGTACAATACATGTGAATATAAAACACCAAGAAAAATTCCTGGCCCGTAAGAGTCAAGCTGTCTTGCATTCCCTACTACCTTCTTGTTTTGTTCTTTTAATTGGAATGCTTTATTAGCAAGACTCATAAACTTCTACCCAACTGATTTAAAGAGGTTTTCTGTCCTAGCCTCTTCTTTAATTTAAAGAACTCTACTTACTGTCATAGTTTCTAAGTAGGAATAAAGAAACAAAGTGTAGTTAACAGTAAACTTGCTAAGTATACACGAAAATTTCTAAACGTAGCAGCTTGCTTTTCTGTAATGCTAAAGCTTTTTCTGTAGCTCATAATTGCCAGTAATTGCTCTCCTACCAGGGAAAAAATGGCAGGTTGTTACTAAATTGAAAATTTATAATGAAGAAAAATATGGCTATTGATAGTTTCTACATCAATACATCCATATTATATATGCATTAATTTATTCATAATAGTGCAGTTTTTCTTGGTAACTAGAATTTAAGTTTCATACTAAGCTTTATAAAACAAGAAGGTAGATTTTGCTATAGCTTTGATTACTGGAACAGTTTAGAAGATTAAACTTCCAAACAAATTTATGTATACAAAATATTCATACGAATAACTCTGCAAATTAAATATGAGGGCTAAATTGATCTCCTCTTATATAGAATGTTACAACTGAAAAGTTCAACAATTGAGACAATCTGTGCTATTCTAGCTAAAGTAAAAATACTGAGGATTGTATTGTAAAATATTCAGTTATTACTACCATCATCTAACTTATGGCTTAATGGAAGGAAGCAACATTTTCTGTTAGTTTAGTCTCAGAAGCCTTTTATATTATATTCTATGTGCAGAAGTCTTCAGAAATATATAAACAAAAAAGTTACCTAATTTCAACAAGAACTTCTCTTACAAATATAATTTTTTAAAAAAGAATGCCTTTGATATAATTTATTCACACCTCAATACCAAATTTATTTTGGCAGAGACTGGTACTTTTTTCATAGTTGGTTTCTTTAAAGAGGATTAAAAAAAGAGCTTAATCATGACTAAATATATAACATTTTTTCAATAGAAAAAAAATAGCAGAGAAGATATAGGTAGAACTGATTCCAAATTAGAAACATAGTATTCAAATGACACAAACTGAGAGTTTCTCATTTGGTTACAATCGTTCTGTGCTTTGATTTTCTTACAGCATCACCTTCTCTTTCTTATCTTAGTATAAATAAAATCACATGGAAAGGCAAATACTAAAGCAAATATACAGAGGTAAAGAGCCACTAGAACAGACCAGGGAAGGCAAGTAAGAAACCACCAAACTTCCTTTTTTGTCTTTGAAAAACATTAAACACTCATATTTTCTTCAGATTCATCTTTCAAAGGAATGTCTAATTTAACATTTTTGGATGTTATGATTGAATTTAATCCTGAGCATTGATGTATTTTACTTTGTGAAGTTCTTGAAGAGCAGCTAAATCTACTCATCCTTTCATAGCAGCTACATCTGCTGAGAAGAAATAGCACATGCATGTTCACTATAAGCCCACCTAAACAAGTGAAAAATACTCTACCTTGTCCACTGCATTATTTAATGTCTGAGATGATGATACAGTGAATATTCAGTTCACCACTGCAAACTGTTCAAAGAATCTTGCAATCCTTTCTATGTATTACCACCACCATATAGAGTAGGGGCACAATGAAAATACGGGCATGCAATAAAAAGTATGAAGAAGGGTGGGATTAAGCAGAGGATGAAAGAAAACTCTAAGGCTTAGATCCATTTATATATCAAATCCTTACTCTGCTTAATCTGGTATTTTTTATAACACTACTATATAGTTTAGAAGAATATAATTTGTGATAACTGAACTTCATGAGTCCATGATCCACCCAACTTCCAAAACACTTAGCTCAGCCTCTGATGCTATATCTCAAAGAAAGAACATTACTCTTTTGGCTTTAGCTTATAATCATTTGAAATATAAGCATAATCACTGATAACCTCTATAATTTTTACTAGAGACAGATTCACTGCAAGTGACATTCTTATTCAGATATAGTATCCAATTTCTTGTTGACTCTTGCTAAATTATTTGCCATCATAAAATATTGTGGCAGGGTTCCAAGGGTTAATTATGAGTTGCGTAAAAGGCACTTCCTTCCACTCATTTTAATTTATTATTTCTCACTAAGCATTTCCTAGGAATTTGGCTCAGTGAAGTCCCAAGGAAGGGTTACTTTCCCTTGTTCCCCTCCCATTCTACTTTCATCCGATATATAGAGTCAACAACAACTAATATCACAGCTCAACTAATTTCACAGTTTTTTAATCTTTGAAAAAAAGACCTTTCTTCAAAATTAGACAATAAAAAGTTGTTGGTGAAGCTGTACTTAAATTAATAGCTTTAAAAATGATATTTATGTAAGCTGTGTTTATGAATTTCATCAATTTAGTGAGACATATACTAATAAATTTTCTCTCAACTCTGCAAGAGTCAAAAATTTATAGATTCATATTTTTAATAACACCAACATATTATTTCAATTATGCACTCAAAGCCTAGAAATGGAAGATTATGATATATAGGATAAAAGATGATCATCAAATGACTGTAATACCATAAATCGGAAGACGCCCACAGCACTTGAGTAGTTTATGACCTGCAACAGTAGTTCCCAAGTTCATTCATATCTTCAGTGGGACATCACTACTGCTACAGAAAGAAAAACGTTTATTTAAATTTTAACAAATGTCGTCCCATGTCTGAAATCTCAACACTACACATTTTAGTATGCTTCATGAGTTGAAAAGCTTTTCATTTAAATAGTAATTCAATGTAGGGTCTTTAAATCCCTAGGTTTCAAAAACTTGATCGAGGTAATTTTTTAATTAAAATCTACTCCGAATGATTACTGAGGATGTGGGTGGGGTGAATGTCAAGAAGATAAATTACTTTGACTTTTTTGTTTAAATGATGTTAATGGTTGGCCAAATCAGACTGAGTTTCGGGTACAACATTTGATTATATTTATAAAAACATAAAAAGACAGAAAGCTTGATATTTTCTCTTCTAAATGGTACTACAAAAGAAATATTCTCCAAAACACCATAACATGTTCAATAATATTTAAGCATGAACACATATGTGGAATCTTTTCATTTTATTCCATTTTGATTCCATAATGACCCTCTTCTTTGTGAACCTATTCAATCTTGGAGAACTACATTTTAAGCTTATTCCACCTATTATGAGAAATATCACTTACGCACATTTGTTTTTAAACTTGCATGTTTCAGTATTTCTAAAGTATTGTTTTGTTTTAATACATTGGGAAAATATATTTCTAGAACATGTCACATTAATGATTTCCATTATTTAGTGAGCATTCACTAGTTGGTGCATTTGATATACATTACAATATTTACTTATAAAAACCATCTATGTCTGATATTATACAAGCCTACTTTCTAGGTGAGAAAATTTAGCTATTTAGCTTAAGAAAGGTGAAGCAACCTGTCCATGATAACAAAAGGAAAATAAAACTCAAAATTGCCCAGCATTAAAGAATATTTTCTTGCTTTACTTTGGGAATCTTTAGGTATTCTGGGATCACATGGAATAATTTCAGGAAGACACAATAAAAGAAAATAAAATCTAATGCAACAGAAGAGATGGTGTCAGGTTTTCCTTGAGACATATATACATAATAATCACTTCTACTTGAGCTGTCTGTCATGCAACCACTCCCGCCCACCACGGGGCAGGCTATTTGATATCTTTGGGAATAGAGACAAATCTGGTATAGGATTGCCATATTACATACAAATTCAGTTCAATTTATATTTCAGGTAACTTATTATTATTATTATTTCATATGTGTGTCCCAGACATTGGCAGATATATAATTTATTATTTTTTATCTGAAATTTCAGTGTAAATGGGAATCCTTTTAAAAAAATTTACTAAATCTGGAGGATTATTTCCTTCTGCGTTTGAATAGTTTAGATACAACCTGGCTGACAAGGTCTGAGTTAGCTCAGTCGAAGGCGGCACTGGTCTATCTGGAGACACTCCTTTCCAAAATGTGACTTTCCAGACCAGATAGAAATTCTTGTCTTCTGGCCCTATAAATGTATAGATTTTTGTGGGCCAGCACCTCCTCTACTGGGCATGCACCCATGGTGCAAGAGCTCATCTCTATCCTATTGAAGGTATCCAACAAGGAAAACTCAGGGAAATGGGTGTGCTTTGCTACTTCTTTGCCAGTAAATCACTTTCCAAGGAACTCAATTTTATACCTGCACCACATGGTCCTCAAGACATGTGTCTGTAAGCATTTGCATGGCAAGATTTTGCATAACTATAATTCTCTTTATCCATTTCAATATTCATTTTAACTAGTGTTTACAGGTAAAATGCCACAAAGGGGCTTATTCATAATGGGATTTGGTGGAGAACGCTTTTGTTCTCTTGTTTTTAGCGAGGGCATTCTAACTGCCCTCATTTCCTCTTTTCACTTCAGTCCAAAAGTTTCTAAACTATTTAATCTCTCTTAATATTGATACACTGCCATCATCTTAAACATTCTATTTTTGCTTCTTTGTATTTCTTTAGTTTCACAGAGTTTTTATTTAAAGACAACTTTAAGAATCACAGTTCTCTTTATAAAGATGGCCAATAATTTGGTTCCAATGGCAATTAATATTCTACCTTTCATTTCTACTACTCTTTCCAAAAGAAGCCCACATTTTATTGTCATTTGTTTAGAGTGAACATGGAAATATTTAAATTTTATGTTTTTCTCAAATATTTCTACTTGAGAATCTATACAGTATAGATTTTAAATAAAATATATATTTGCATTTTTGCAAAATAAAAATATCAAAACTTCATAAAATTATATCTTCTCTTATGTTAGCCCCCAGATGTCATTTTACTTTTAACAGGTTTAGTACAAACCATTTTTATTCCAAAACTTTTATACTTTTATTTAAAAATGTCTTCTTAAGATATTGCTTTTGTCCTTCCTGTATTCACCATATTCTAATTTCATACTATTCTATTCTTCCTTTCTAAAGACCCCATATTTTCACTACTCTGCATTCTCTTCAAGCTGTTCTTTGCTTCTCTGTTTAAAAAAAAAAATTGTTCAAGAGACCTTGATAATTCCCTTGCTGTGTGAAAACATGCCAGATCTTTCTAGTTAAAATTAATAACTTTGCTTTATATCAATTATCCTTATTTTATTATGCATTGAAGTTTAATTATTGACATATTATCCTACAAAAAAAAGTGGAAAAATCTCACTAAGATTGGGAACAATGTCATATACATCTTCTCATCAACCAAAAGGCCAGGAAGGATTCTTTTCATATGACTAATTTTCAACATATTTTTTAGGTTAATTGTTAGAATAAACTGCAAGAATTTGGAACTATAAAACAACTATAAAATAGTATATACATATTAAAATTCAACATTTTTGTTTTCCCTTATTGTAACGGGGCGGGGGGGTGGGGAACAGGAGCAGACGCATCTCGAAGACGCTTTCAGTTGCCTGATCTGTTGGGCCCAGGGGCTCAGCTCCCGCCCCGTTCAGATGTGTTCCTGGAAGTGCCCAGGTCCTTGCCTTTCTTGCCCCAGGAATGGGGGAAGTGGCCCTGGGGGCACGGTGAGCTTACCGTTCGAATAAATATCACTGACCCAAAGAGTTTAGCAGAGAGCAATTTATTAGGCAGAGAGAGAGAGAAAGAGAGATGGGGAGAGAGCGCTCCCACACTGCCGTGGGAGGGGATCCAAGGGAGGAATCCACACAGGTAAGGGGGCCGTGGGTTTTTAACCTTGGAGTTATTCCCGCCCCATTCATGTTCTTGCCCAAAGAGAGGAGTTCTTTCAAACTTCCGCTGGAGTGATTGATCCTTGACCTCTATACTGGATTGGCTGCAAGGTCCGCATCAGAGGCCCTTCCTCCCACAGCTTTTGGTGGGCTTTTTGAACAAAAAGTCTCACCTGGAATTTCTACCTAGCCCCCGGTGCGGGAAAGTCAGACAAAGAACTTTAGGTTCCTGGGTGGGGACGTGGATGGAGACATGGCTGGAAAATTCCTGCCTTTGAAACCACGCCCCTTGTGGACTCGCTTTTCCTTAGCACAGTCCCTCATTACGATGTATTTGAACCCACTCTGTAAGGTTACATTTTTTCCCTTTGTGGTAGTTTGAAATCCAGAGTAAATCTAGTCTTGTCAATCTCCAAAACAATCTAACTTCAGTAACAAAAACATCTATTTCCATGTAATAATCAAAATTTCAAACTTTATTTGAAAGTAAGTCTTCTCCTCTTCTCTGGTCAAGGACTAAGGCTTTAGACTGGTACCTGCAGTGAGATGAGTGATGTAAGTCTTTCTTCTGTTCTCCCATTGCATGCTACCTCAGGTTCCTCCCAAGGTGAGGAGGTGAAAACCAGATACATCTTACTGTGTCCTATTTTAATGATTTAACTCTATGACTTTGGTTTGTGAGTGGTTTAAAGCTGATGTGTTTTTCCTGTAGTGAATCACTGTTTTACCTCCAACTTCTTCCTGCTAAAGAATCTTTACACCTCTTATCTACTTAGGCAGAAGCTGACACAATTCATGTGGAAAGCCTTGGGCATTTTATTCGTGTGTGTGTGTGTGTGTGTGTGTGTGTGTGTGTGTGTGTGTGTGTGTGTGTGTGTGTGTGTGTGTGTGTATCTGAGACAAGGTCTCACTCTGACCACAACTGTGTGCCACCATGCTCAGCTAATTTTTGTCTAAGTTTTGTAGAAATGAGGTCGCACTATGTAGCACAGGTCTCAAACTCCTGGGCTCAAGAAATCTTCCTGCCTCGATCTCCCAAAGTACTGGGATTGTAGGCCTGAGCCACTGTGCCCTACCCTTTACTATAATTTCGAATGTGCAAGTAAGCTGCAACACAGCCATGTCTGTTTGATGCTTTTTAAACCAGCTTCTCTTACTTTTTAGGTATCTTACCCGTGAGTCTAATACAAGTCCCCTGACTTTTCCCAACTCCAGAAAAAACATCAGGGGACACAGGGTTTTATTTGTCACCATTGGCCTAGGAGTTGTGGTTACCTCAGAACTGAGGTAGCTCTTGTTTTATTTGAAGATAAATCTACCCCTTCTCTCTGGAACCAGGAGTATTAGAACTAGAAGATGCATTAAAATCATATAGTCCAGAATAGCTAGGTTATAGAAAAAAATGAGATTTAAATATTAAGTTATTAACCAACATTTGATTAATTTAGCTGAACAAACATTACTGAGTGTTACTTTCAGACAATACATTGGAAGAACAAAGACAAATATGACAGAATTTGCCAAGCAATTTAGCTAATGGATGAATTGTGTATTATAATCCAGATCTCCTAGTTTCTGTTCCAAAGTTATATCTGCCACCCCAAACTAGGAGAATGGTTTTCAAGTTTAATATACAGAAGAATCCCCAATGGAAGCTGTTAAAATGCAGATTCCATAGCTCTGCTAGTAGAGATTCTAATTCAATGTGTAGGGCCCATGAATTTTCATGTTAGCAAGCACTTAGGTGATTCAAACACAGGTTGTTCTCTTCCAAAATGTATGAACATAGTTCTTTTTTGTTTTAGAGATAGTCCTCCTTACTGACATTAATGTCAAAGAAAAGTGGTGCTTGTGTGTTACTCACCACCTATTCTATCACCCCACAATTTGTAGATCTCAAAAAATGTGCACCATTCTACGGAAGATAGTTTTGGGTATACATCAAGCGTCTCTGCTTTTCTGAAATGGATAATTTTCTGGGGTTATTTTGAGGTTTTCTACTGAATCCTACAGATCAGCCCCTTGCTCTGAGATTTTCTGAGTGATATTGCCTGAGGGCTGTATTTCATTTTACCTTTTACGTCTCAGTAAATAATAGAGCCTTACACACAATGAACTTGTAAGGAGTGTGTAGTATATTGGATTGATTACATGTTCTTTCTTCCATTTCACAACATATATTTCTAAAATATGAAATGACAAAATAAATATCTATAGCAGTATCTATTTCTTTTGACACTTATTTCTCATAGCATGTTAGGGCCAGCAAGGCCTAATGTTTTGAAACTTGAGCAGGTCTGATGGAACCGTAAGAAATAGCTTGTCAAAGCAGGTAACTTCGGCATGGCAAGAAATTCATCATATGATAAAAGGCTGAAGTTTGATTACTGATGTCACCCCTTCTTCAGGCATTTCCAGGAACCTCTCTGATCCTCATTTCCAATTTGTCTAACCAATGAGAGTCCTCCTCCAGCTGAGTAAGAACACTATGCTTTGGTCATACTTTCATGAGAGGCTAGGGGGAGACTTGTCCACTCAGGATCATGAGTTTATGTATCTTACAAATTTTCTAATATGTGCACAAACTATTCCCATATTTGCTGTAAGATGCTGTTGATTTATAATTAGATTGCATTTTTCTTTAGCACAGATAAGTTTAAAGCTTATCAGCTCATTGCCTAATAATATTAACTTTTCAATAATAGCAGTTAGTTGAGAAGGAAAAGCTAACAGGCAGCTAAATGCACTTTAGTTCTTCCTTTATTAAAAAAAATATTTGATTTATTGATATGCTCTTTTTATTTATTCTATAACACAAATAAACCTGAAGGTCAATGTCTTTATTTCTGTATCACAAATTGGAGTAAGTTAAAAAGCAAAAGCATTGAAAGAGATATGATCAAGTGTACCTAAAACTATCTTCTCTTAAAGCATTGTCTATAATAATATTAGCTTAATATTTGCAACAATCTTTATAAATTCCCTCTCATGCACATCCACACATCACATTCCTTGATCCTCATTCAATAAGGTCCCATAATATTCCAGACACACTCTGATAAATGCTGGATACCCAATAGAGAGTTAATTTGGTTTCCACTTTGAGACATTCCCAGATTCAGATTGAGGAGACTGATGCATAAATAGACACATTACAATACTGCATGGAAATGCTATCAGAATTATGAATAGATCTGTAATACACCCAAAGGATAAAGCAACTCACCAATTCTGAAAAAGCTAAAAGAAGCTTTGGAAAACTGGGTCTCAATTCTCATTTCACATTAACACCACGTGAAGAGCTCTTGAAACAGACAATGTTCAAGCTCTAGCCTAGCCAATTAAAGCAGAAATCTTTGCATGTGAATCCACAGTATTAGTACATTTAAAAATCATGGTGTTAGTTCATTTTAAAAACTACTTTTAAAGTCAAGTTATTATAATATGTTTGTAGTGTTAAGAATCATGATTTTAAAGGAATGGACAAATAAACTTCTTAAAATGAAGAATGAGTAGCAAATCTATGTATTAGACAGAACCCGAGCTAAATTACCCATTGGTAATTGGGAAAGTTTTGTCAGTTTTTCTCTTCCAAGTTCTTTTCACTATTTAAATAACACTTGATTAGTTCATTTTAAATGGAGAATAATGTTAATACTTCTTGAACAATTAGTTATGTAGTAGATGATCAAGCTTAGCTAAGAATAGTTACTTTCTACAAAAAGAAAGTTATCAGGCATAATTTTTATTATACTATTTAGTACAATTATTACAGAGATTTTACTAATCATTGTGAATACAAGAGAATATACCTAAAACTAAGGTGATTGGCTTAGTGAAATGAAAAAAAAAAGATGGAGAAGACTAATTTTTCAAATGCCACAGCAGATACTTACTATTGTTATGCATTCATACAGGGGCATACATTGTTAGTCAGAAACTTCCAAAACAAACTACCATTATCCCTGAATTTCAGTAAATATAATAGACTAAAAAGAGGAAGCATAGCTTATGTAATTATTATTTGTTATAAGTTAGAGGCTAATGATCAGCAATCGTTAGCTGCCATATTAAAACAAATTTGTGGCAACATTTTCTCACTCTGAGAATTCCATGACCCCCTACCATCTAGCTTCTAGCCTAATTATTTATCCTTCACTGCTAGCTAATGACTAACTTACTTAAATAAAAATTGTTGTTCTCCCAAACCAGACCATTGTCTAGATTTCTTCCCTTCCAAAATCTGAGCCTAAGAAAATGCTATCTGTTCTGCAGATTCCACATGAATATTAATGGTCCTCATGAGAAGCTACACACTATATTGCTACAGTGCTTATTTTTGGAATCATATGCTGTTATGTGACTTACTTTCCTGTGTTATAGAAATAATCTATTTCAGATGCCAATTCTTGGGGGAAGGGGAAAAAGAGAAGGAAAGGAACTACAAAGTTTTGAGAGGCATCTATGTATGGGCATATGAACATGCCTGTTCTTCATTTAATCCTAATCTGAAGTAAATTTTAGTATACCATTTCATAGATTAAGAACAACTGCCAACTGATGACTGACTTTCCCAAGGTCCCACAGCTAATTATGGGAAGAGTAATGATTCCAGTCGTCTAAGTCTGATGTCCTTGAGTATGAAATCCCTGAACTTTCTACTACTTCATACTGAGAGAAGTGTATTTTATATTGAATTTTTTTTCCACACCTCATTTATTCAGATGAGCTGATTAAATACCACTTCCAACTGGGTGGTATGCAAGAAATAAAATGTAGTTTTATTTCTTTCCAATCACTGTCTTCAATATGTTATTCCTAAGCTACCCCCCACCCCACCCTGATAATACTATCATGAGAAACATCTCATAGGTTTCAGGTCACGTTAAGGTATGTAAAAGTCCAAACCACCCTAGCCCAGTGAAGAACTTCAATTACCCATAGTTGCTGACTCTTTCCTTTTGCTTTACCTACTCAGCTACTCAAGGAAAAACAAATTAAGAGCAGTTAATCTATTCCATAAGAAAGCAAAAGATGTCCAACTGAAGAATATGTTAATTTGTTTTTATTGTCTGCACTCTACGCAATATGTCTGCCAAATTCCACAGAAGTAGGGTGAGGGATTAGCTTGCTACCATGAACTCTGCACTTGCTAACACTCCTGCCCTCAACAATTTCTTTGGTTTTATGCACTTGAAGAGAAGAAGGCTTATATATACTTGAAAAAAAGAAAGACTCAGACCAAATTAGAAAGGAGCAGGACTTTAGAGCCCAGGAGAAGGTGCCCCTTCATGTCAAAAAGCTTTTGAGTTATCAGCCTCCCTCTTTCATGTTAGTAGCCAGTTCAAGGCCTCTCAAGTTGTATACAAGTATATCTGTTGAAGAACTATAATCTAGTTCTTTTTTTAAAAAATGTTTAATTACTCAAGATCACTTATACTGCAAATACACAAAAGAAAAAAAATCTGTCTTTTTTCCCACCCTAGCAAAGTCAAGTAAAATGGCTTAAATTGGTGATTTATAAACTTTTTGGGATACAGCTCAAAGCAAGAAATATACTTGGCATCACAAAGTTTCACAAGGCAATATGTACCCTTATTGTTTCTGAAGCACACTAATGTTTTTTATTTTATCCTACTCTATTCAGCTCTGTTGTTTCTATTTCTTTTTCTTTCTTTTATTGTTATTTAGTTGACAAATAAAAATAATATATATTTAACTTGTAGCATACGATGCTTTGAAATATGCATACACTGGGGAAGGCGACATTGAGCTAATTAACATACAGATAATTTTATACCTTTTTGGTGTGTGTAAGAACACTTAAAATCTACTCTTAACGTTTTTTTAATTATACTTTAAGTTCTGGGGTACATGTGCAGATCGTGCAGGTTTGTTACATAGGTATACACGTGCCACGGTGGTTTTCTGCATCTATCACCTGTCATCTACATTAGGTATTTCTCCTAATGTCATCCCTCCCCAATGCCTCCACTATCCTTCCTCTAGTCCCCCCAACCCCTGACAGGCACAGTGTGTGATGTTCCCCTCCCTGTGTCCATGTTCACTCCCCTTTATGAGTGAGAACACATGGTGTTTGGTTTTCTAGTCTTGTGTCAGTTTGCTAAGAAATGATGGTTTCCAGCTTCATCCATGTCCTTGCAAAGGACCTGAACTCATCCTTTTTTATGGCAGCATAGTATTCCTTGGTGTGTATGTGCCACATTTTATCCAGTCTATCATTGATGGGCTTTTGAGTTGGTTCTAAGTCCTTGCTACTGTAAAAGGTGCCTTAATAAATATACCTGTGTATGTGTCTTTATAATGGAATGTTTTATAATCTTTGCAATACATTCTTATGAACTATAGTCACCCTGTTGTATAAAAGATAGCTTGAACTTACTTGTCCTAATTATAACTTGAAAATTTTTGAACAACATATTCCAATCTCCCTCCTTGAGCCCCTGGTAACCACCATTCTACTCTTTACTTCTATGAGTTCAATTTTTAAATTTCACATGTAAATGAGATCATGTGGTATTTACCTTTCTGTGCCTAGCTTATTTCATTTAATGTAATTTCCTCCATTTTCATCCACGTTGTCACAAATAACAGAATTCTCTTATTTATTGCACTGGAATAATATCCCATTGTATAAATATACCACATTTTCTATATTTATTTATTCCTGGAGGATACTTAGATTATTTTTGAATAATGTTGCAATAAATATGGGAGTGCAGATATTTCCTCAAGATACGATCTTATTTTTTTTTTGAATATGTAACCAGTAATGGGATTGGTGGATTATATGGTAGTTCTATTTTTAATTTTTTGAGGAATCTTTATAGTGTTTTCCGTAGTGACTGTTCTAATTTACATTCCTGCTAGCACTGTACAAAAATCCCCTTTTCTCCACATTTTTGCCAGCATATGTTTTCTTTTATGTCTATTCAATATTATAATTTCATTGTCCTCACTCTGAAGGTAAACCAGTAAATGGAATACTGAGTATGAAGTCTTGCACACAGTTGTTAATTAATAAATATATATTAAAAATAAGAGAAGAGTATATATAAGAAAGAAAGATGTAATTCAAGCAATCATAAATTTGTTGAACTGAAGGATTCATTGTTTCACCATATACTTATGGTATTACAGGCAATAACAGAAAGGCGAAATCCTAAACCATGTGGACTATCTTCAGTTAGAGAGTAGAAGTATGAAGAAGAAATAGAATAGGCACTGGATAGAACCTCTGTATAAATCAAATAAAAATCAGACCAATGCAATCGTAAGAAAACCAATGGAGAGAGATAAAGAAAGAGTTTGATGGACTTTGTAGAGTAATACTAAGAGAATGGGGACAAAAGATATTCAGTGAAGACAGTGAAACCGAAAATGATGGGCATTGAGGATAGATATGTTGGACAAAGTTCACTTTGAATTCAGAAATAAAACATATAACATCTTCAGTTTATTTTTTTATGTGTCCCATGTGAGAGCACGGGGAGGCTAGGTCTCTGACCAGCTCTCACTTTCAAAATAGATGGGGAATTGAAAACAACTTACATGAAACAGTTGGCAAACAAACCATTAAGAACAGCGTATAATGCAGGAATAGTTAGAAAGTTATAGACTGTACGTGCTTCGAGGGAGAGGAAGAGGGAGTGATCATTGAGGCAGGCATAATCAATAGGATTCTTGGAGGCCTTAAATAGTTCCAGGAGTGATGAACACAGATCTTCGTGATTTATGATTTCGTTGGGGCAGAGAACAGATTTTCTAGCAAAAAAGAATGAGCTAGGGAAAGTGAGTTGGAGAGCTTAGGTACGGAATTGTGGGATATGATATAAATTATGCAATGCAATCATAACTTTGTGTAGTTGAATACAAATATAAGTGAAGCTTAGAACTTTTAGAAAATATGGAACATAAAATCAACAGTATGATATATATTTTCAGTATACAATTTATATCTAAAGGAAACATAAATTTTTCTTTCCTTGTTTTCTTCCTTTCTTTCTTCTATCTTATTTACGCATTAAACTTACATGTTTTGTGCAGCCAGTAAATAAAATACCAGGTGCTGAACATACAGCAATAAAGAAGCAGCTTGTATTCTACTGGGAAAAGGCAGCATGTGTGTGTGTATGTGTGTGAAATTTTTTTTGTCAGTGACGAGTGATATAAAGATAAAGCAGGATAACTGGATAGAATACAGTGAGAGGTGGAGGTAACAGAGAGCTATTTTAGATAAGGTAGTCAGAGAAGAAATCCCTGCAGACCAAAGTTCTTATGAACAGAGAAATAAGGGGAAAAGGTGTGCCAATATTAAGAGCACCTCACACAGTGAAACAACACATGCAAACGCCCTAAAGTTCATACTGTGTTCCAAGTACATTAAGGGAGCCAGGGGAGTGGCATACGTGAGCAGGCAGGCAGGAGAGTGATGGAAAATGGGGTTTGGCAGGGGGTGGGAGGAGGGGGTAAAATTGTTTTGGTGATTATCAGGCAGGAGCTTTCCATATTTCCTCCTAGCATATTTCTCCAAATTTTTGACATACAACTACCAACCGTCGTAAAAATAAGGGCCATTTTTCAATGTGAGGCTTCCTAAAACCATTTAAATAATTATTCTTAAATGTATTATTCACACTGGAATCTTTTAACATATTCCCGCTATTAGTTTAAATCTAATATGTATTTGATCTGAATGAATAAAGAGACAGGAAATTGTTGGCAAGCAATTGTCAGAAAGCAACAGATTTGAATCCAAGCTAAATAATTTGGTTTTAGGGTACACAACAACCTTTTGTTCACTTCTGTTTTTTATAGAGATAGGGTTCTTACTATGTTGCCCAGGCTGGTCTTGAACTCCTGGGCTCAAGAGATTCTCCTACCTCAGCCTCTTAAAGTGCCGGGATTACAGACATGAGCCACCATACCCAGCTACCTTTTGTTAAATGTTGATGAAAGGGCTTCTCATATTAATCAGGATAGATGTTGAAGAAAATCTGAAATGCTGACTTATGTCTGATATGTATTCTTTTTCTCCAGATATATAGTGTTTATTTGCTGGAAGAAAGTGGAGAACGTCTCACTGAAATCCAAGAGAGAATCATAGGTAAATAAATACATTGAGCAATTTTTGGTTAATATTATTAATAATTTATTTTATTGTTGTTAAGAATAACAATGAAATATAGAGATGTACCACTTACTACATTAGTATTTTCCAATGTGCTCTTTAAATACTGAGTATTCTAATATTAATGAATGAATAGTGCACTAACTCTTGCTGTAGGAGTATTTGCTGCAAGAAATGATGCTACCACTTTCAATATTCCTTACAGAGAGTTCCTTTGTATTTGCTTTTAAGGAACTTTCCCTCCTTCCTTGATGATAGTCATGAGATTAAAGTGGTGAGATTTCTAAATAAACTGGCCATCACTACCACAATCCCACTCTATAATATGTTTGCATTTGAATCCAATAGGAGCATAAGTGTGTGTTTTGTGAAGCCATGCTTTGCCTTTAAAAAAATGTATCTTGGAAAGAGAAGGTTCATATTTTGTATCTTCAGTAAAAGAGCTTTGATTACATCAATATTTTGGATTTTAGTTTAGCTTGGTGCTCTTGGGGTTTTTATACCTAAAACCATGCACCATAAAAATATTCAGGAGGGGGTGAAAGACGTCTTGTTTTTAATGTGAGAATAGAGTGGTTATGGTAGTGGAAGTAAAAACATGGGCTAACCTGCTCACCGAAATGCACAGGTCAGCCCCAGAAAAGTGAACATGTGTAAGTCAAAGAGCTAGGATTGTATCCCCTTACCTATTTCCAGTACAATATACCCCTTAGAAATATCTTGTGCAACCCCAAGGAGCATACATACCTCATTTTTAAGACTATTTTATTATGGTGAAATAAGCATAACAGAATATATCATATTAAACAATTGCAGTGTCTGGCCAGTGGTATTAAGTACATTCATATTGGTGTGCAGCCATTGTCACCACTCATCTCTGAAACATTTTCATCATCCATGCCCATTAAATAGTAACTCCCCTTTTCTCCACCATATAGCCCCTTCTGCTTTCTTTCTCTGTGAATTTTACTATTCTAGGTATCTCATATAATTTAAATCGTACCATATTTGTGTCCTAGTGACTAGCTTATTTCACTTAGAATAATGTCTTCAAAGTTCATCCATATTGTAGCATGCGTCAGAGATTCCTTCCTTTTTAAGGCTGAATCACTTCATGGTGTGTATATTTCACATTTTGTTTACCCGTGTATTTTTCCAGGGACATTTGGGTTGTTTGCACATTTTGGCAATTGTGAATAATGCTGTTGCAAACATGGGTACATAAATATTTGTTTGAATTCCTGCTCTCAATTTTTTTAGGTATACCCAGAAGTGGAATTGCTGGATCACCTGATGATCTATTTATAATGTTTTGAAGAAACTCCACAGCGTTTTTCATAGCAGCTGCACTGTACTACATTTCCAACAGCAGTGTACTAGCATTCCAATTTCTCCACACCCTAGTCAACACTTATTACATGGGTTTTTTTTTTTTTAATGGCCATTCTTATGGGCATGAAGTGCTTATCTCATTGTGGCTTTAATTTACATTTCCTTAATATTTAATGATTTTCATGTACTTATTGGAGATTTGTGCATCTTCTTGAGAGAAATGTCCATTCAGAATTTTTGTCCATTGTTTATTTATTCATTGTTATTGTTGAATTGTAAGAGTTTTTTTATTTAGTTTATTAACCCTTTATCAAACATATGACTATGAAGTATCTTCCCCTATTTTGTATATTCCCTTTTTACTCATTTATAATGTCTTTTGATTCACAAAATTTTTAATTTTGATGTAACCCAATTTGTCTATGTTTTCTTTTGTAACTTAGGCTTTTAGTGTTATATTCAGGAGATCTTTGTGAAATCTGATCTCCTGAATCAGATTTCATTGTGAAGGTTTTCTACTATTTCCATCTAACAGTTTTACAGTATTAGTTCTTATGGTTAGGTCTTTGATCCAGTTTGAGTTACTTTTTGCTTATGGTGTAAGGTAAGGATCCAACAACATTCTTATGCATGTGAATATACACTTTTCGTAATACTGTTTGTTGAAAAAAAAAGTCTTTCCTTCTTGAATGATCTGGGTACTCTTGTCAAAAACTACTTGTCTGTATGTGTGAGGATTTATTTTTGTGCTTGCTATTGTATTCCATTGGTATATATGTCTGTCTTTATGTCAGTACCATATTGTTTTGTTACATGTTAGTACCAAATTTTGTAGTAAGTTTTGATATCAGAAAGTGTGAGACCTCTAACTTTGCTCTTCTCTCTGAAAATTGTTTTCACCATGTGGTGTTTGTTGAGAGTCCACACAAATTTCAGGGTAGACTTTCCTATTTGTGAAAACACATCCGGATTTTGATAGGAATGGAACTGAATCTTTAGATTTGCTCTGGATAGTGTTGATAACAATATTAAATCTTTCAATCTATGAGCACAGTTTTTTCCATTTATTTGTGTCTTCTTTGAATTCTTTCAGCAATGTTTTATAGTTTTCAGTATACAAGTCTTTACCTCATTGCTTCACATACCCATTTTATTTTTACTTAATTAATTTTAAATTTCAACTTTCACTTTAGATAAAGGGGTACATGTACAAGTTTGTTACACGGGAATATTATGTGATGTTGAGGTTTGGGATATGGATCCCATCACCCAGGAAGTGAACATTGTAATCAATAGGTAGTTTTTTCCCTCCTAGTAGTCCACAGTGTCTACTGTTCCCATGTTTATGTTCATGTGTGCTCATTGTTTTGCTCCCACTTATAAGTGGCAATGTGCATATCCCATTAAAAGGACCTCAGTTGTATGCTTTAGCAAGAACATCAGCTTTTACTCTGCATGCTTTGAAAAACTTCAGTATCATTAAAGGCAAAATGTGATAAGTGTTATAAAAGACATACTGAATGCTATGATAACACATATGCAATGTAAGGTTTTGTTCCTTTACTGAGTTAAAGACTGGTTTACACTTCAAAAACAGTTATGAAAAATATAGATTGTGCCATGGCTCTTTTTATGTTCTCCCAAACACCGATTTATATTATCAAAACATAAAAACATGTGAAAAAATATTTCCCCTCTTATGCTAATAAGTGATTTTATAATTACATGAAAGATAATCTGTAATTCCCATCTCTGACCCAAATTCTTACCTAGTGACTTTCCTCTTTTGTTTCAGTAGGCACCAAGTGTCACTTAATACATCAAAGATGCTACATTCACTCAATAATACTGAAACAGTCATTTATAAATTATGAAGGAGGCTTTAAAAGCATGTTTTGATAAAGGAGGACTTTTGTTCCAATAAAAAATAAAGCAAACAAAGAAAGATTGCTCCCCTGATGCATTCTGTGTGAAAATACTGCTATTTCAGTATGATACAGTAAGGCTCAGTCATTTACTGCTGAATTCATGATACTGTAACTTTTTGTCATTTATTATTTACAGACTGCCTTCATGGTACACAGAGTACACAAAACAGAAGATGGATTGGCTATGATTCTAAAAAGCTCCTAAGGAATGAGTGGGACCCTAAAAACACTTGACTACTTAATTATATTAATAAACTGAAATTGCAGGTATAAAATTCAACAAAAAGTATCTACTCTAGGTTTTTAAATAAATTTTAAATACCTGGGATAAAGTAAATAGGCACTACAAATCATGTATTTACTTAATTCTATGACCATTAAAGGTTTGGTGTGTCTTAAGAAATAATAGCTTCCCAAACACTATGCTGTATGTGCACACACAAAATGTTTTTAATCCTTTCAATAGCACACCATTATACATAAAATTATATATCACTTTTTTCTGTATACTCACTATTACATGCTGAGTCAAAGCTTCCTTCACATACAAAATCCATACACCTGAGCAACATTGCCATTAGCCAAAATGCACATCATTCCAGGGATGTATTGCTATTCACAGCCATGATTAGTTGTCTGAACTCCTTTACCATTTTTAGAATTGGGAATGTCATTTTGAGATATTTTGAAATATACTTCAATTTAATAATAATTTTGTCTTTAGTTAAGCTCACAATATCCCTTTCTCTTATGCTCTTGTAAATATATGTTGTTGGAATTACAACAGCTTTTGAGGAACTTTTGTGCATTGCATGTAAGGCCTAATTAATACTTTCTCACCATATATGCATTAATCACACCAGCTTCTCTTAAGCTTTAAACTTCTTGGTCTATTATCAGAAATTTTGGAAAAGTGCTTTAATAATCGTGTGAAAATACGAAAACATGTATGAATTACCTTTAACAAAAATCTACAAAATGTAAACAACCATGAGCTGAAATTCCAGATAAGCTAATCTACGTATAATAAAATCCATATAATTTGCTTTCCATTATCTCATTATCTTCCTTTATTGCAGCTGAATTTTTTTTGCATAAGTATGATCCCTCTTGTAGTGTACCAGCCACTTGATTTTTTACTGTTTTTCTTTACTATAATCAATCACTAAGATGAATATAGCATTTCTTTCATCACGTAATAGGCAATCTAAAGGTCTGATTTACTCTTTTGTTTTCCGGTAGAGCTCTGCTATTTATTTTTACTTTTGGCATTTTTAACTCCTCAACTAAACTATGAGGTCCTGGGGTGGTAAGCTATCCTTTATCACTAAAAATGGGAACAGTATTTGGGAGATGAGAATGTTGACAGTACATGGTGGAAATAAGTTCCCCAAAACGGAGGTGTCTGTTTAAGTTGCTTTATGCTGTATGTATGCCAGGGCATAGAATTAAAAAAAAAGTACATGCCATATATACTCTTCCCAATAAATATTTGTTAGAGGAACAAATATATAAATGCTTTAAATTAAATAAAGAACAAATTATCTAATAGCTCAAGACTAAAGAAAAGAGGTACATTCAACTTAGATTAACTAAACTAAATGCTGCATCTTTCAGGTGTTTTGTGGATGAGGTGTAAAATTAAGAAAATTGTTCATAGGAATCCAAATTGATTGTAGGATCTGTCATTATGGTCTCCATGTCTTTATCATATCTCATTGAGATTCTTCCAGTAACTTCCTTTCTCATGTCCCTGTACTAATAATCTCTTTCAATTCCAATTTACACTTGTCATTGAACAGGGACTATAATACCCAAGAGGAAAAAAAAACTTATTATAATAATGAGAGAGTATATTACATTAATGATTTCATTTTCATTTTCATTTTCTTTTCTTTTCTTTTAATATTAATAAAGATGTTGGACTTCACTGGTTTTTGGTGTATGAATTGACACTGAACATGCTGCTTGCTTATAGGTCAGATGGTCCCCCTGCCCATATGGTAAGGGAGATTTTTAGGAAGCATAAGAATTCTATATGGTCAAGTAGCACCTTCTGCCCTTTTTTCAGGTTATATGTACATGGCTAATGGGATTATGGAATATATGATGTGACTTTTAGCTAAATATTCTCAGGAAATGGACAAGTAGCTATAAAAGAACTTCACAAGGAAACCATAGGTTGAAGACAATACTAATTGTGCAAGTACAAATAAAAAATAAATGACTTACTTTACCTATTCCTGGGGAATATTTTTCATTAGCTATATTATTAGGTAAAAATAACAATGATCTAATCAATGGTGACAAGAATTCAGTCATATACTGAAAAATTTTTCAATATCACTTGAGGCCAGGAGTTCAAGACCAGCTTGGCCAATATGGTAAAACCCCATCTCTACTAAACATGCAAAAATTAACCAGGTCTGGTGGTGCACACCTGTAGTCCCGGCTACTCAGGTGCCTGAGGCACAAGATGCACTTGAATCCAGAAAGTGGAAGTTGCCATGGCTGATATCATGCCACTGCACTCCAGCTGGGGTGACAAAGTGAGACCCTTTCTAAAAAAAAAAAAGGTATAAATTGAAATTTTTAAAAAATCAATATGTGCAGAAGATCACAAAAAGTATAGAGCTTTTTAGTTTTTTATTTTATTTCTGTCCTTTTCAATGTGATTAAAGCTAAGTTGTTATCTTCTTAAAATAACTTGTTATAAAATGCTTTCTGTAGGTCCCATATGAACCAGAAAATGAAAACCTTTAATGGATATACTAAAACTAAAAATTAACAACCTAAAACATACTACCAGAGAAAATAACAATTACAAAGGAAGATAGTAAGAAAGGAAGAAACAAAAAGTGAAGAGCTACAAAACACCAAAAAACAAGTAACAAAATGGCAGTGGTAAGTTTATATGTATCAATAATAACATTGAGGGTAAATGGACTAATTCTCCAATTAAAAGACAGGGAGTGGTTGAATGGACGAAAAAAAAAAAAAGACCAATTATATGGTTTTTACAAGAAACTCACTTCACCTATAGAGACACATATAGACTGAAAGTGAAAGATGGAAAAGATATTCCATGACAATGGAAACCAAAAAAAGCAGTAGTAACTATGTTTACAACAGATTAAAAGACTGTTAAAAGAGACAAAGAATGTCACTACATAATGCTAAAGGAGTCAATTTTGCAAGAATATATAACAATTATGGATATATGTGTATTCTATATGGGAACACCTAAATATAGAAAGCAAATATTAATACATCTAAAGTAAGATTAAACCTACTAAGATTAAACCATGAAGATATAGAAAATCTGAACCAACCAATAACAGGTAACAAGCTCAAGACCTGATGGTTTCTCTGCTTAATTCTACCAAACATTTATACTACTTTTACTAAAATTATTCAAAAAATTGGAGAAGAGGGAATATTCCCAACTCATTCTATGAGTTTAGCATTGTTTCAATACCAAAGTCAGGCAAGGACACAACAACAACAGAAAAAACTACAGGCCTATATCCCTGATGAACACATATGCCAAAAATCTTCAACAAAATACTCACAAACTAAATCCTCAACAAAGATCAAAAGAGACAAAGAAGGGCATTACATAATGGTAAAAGGATCAATGCAACAAGAAGAGATAATGATCCTAAATATATACGCACCCAGTACAGGAACACCAAGATACATAAAGCAAGTTCTTAACGACCTACAAAGAGACTTAGACTCCCACACAATAACAGTGGGAGACCTTAACACTCCACTGTCAATATTAGATAGATCAATGAGTCAGAAAATTAACAAGGATATCCAGGACTTGAACTCAGATCTGGACCAAGCAAATATAATAGACATCTACAGAACTCTCCACCCCAAATCCACAGAATATACATTCTTCTGAGCACCACATCTCACCTACTCTAAAATTGACCACATATAATCGTATTTCCTGGATTTGAATATTGGCCTGTCTTGCTAGGTTGGGGAAGTTCTCCTGGATAATATCCCGAAGAGTGTTTTCCAGCTTGGATTTATTCTCCCCATTACGTTCAGTACACTGATCAAACGTAGATTAGGTTTTTTCACATAATCCCATATTTCTTGGAGGGTTTGTTCATTTATTTTCACTCTTTTTTCTCTAATCTTGCCTTTTCATTTAATTTCATTTAGTGGATTTTCAATCTTTCATATCCTTTCTTCTGCTTGATCAATTCGGCTATTGAAACTTGTGTATGCTTTGTGAAGTTCTTGTGCTGTATTTTTCAGCTTCATCAAGTCATTTATGTTCTTCTCTAAGCTGGTTATTCCAGTGAGCATTTTGTCTAATCTTTTTTCAACATTCTTAGCTTCTTTGTATTGGGTTAGAACATGTTCCTTTAGCGCAGAGAAGTTTGTTATTACCCACCTTCTGAAGCCTGCTTCTGTCAATTCATCAAACTCATTCTCCATCCAGTTTTGTTCCCTTTCTGGTGAGGAGTTGTGATCCCTTGGAGGAGGAAAGGCATTCTGGATTTTGGTGATTTCATCATTTTTTGTACTGGTTTCTTCCCATCTTCATGGATTTGTCTACCTTTGGTCTTTGAAGTTGGTGACTTTCCAATGGAGTCTCTGAGTGGACACCCTTTCTGTTGATGTTTAAGTTATTTCTTTCTGTTTTTTAGTTTTCCTTTTAACAGGCCCCTCTGCAGGATGGCTGGAGGTCCACTCCAGACCCTGCTTGCCTGGAATCACCTGTGGGGGCTGCAGAACAGCAAGCATTGCTGCCTGTTCTTTCCTCTCTTTCTATGGAAAGTAGTTATTTGAGACTATGACATTTTATAATAGTTGTATATTACTTTAAAATACTTTCTCATCATTACCTTATTTGATATGTCCTAAAATCTCAAATGACAATAAATGAATTAAATCAGTGTTTTAAGGGTTCACTAGTGTGAGGTCTTATCTTATACACTCTCACATCCATTAACTCATTTAATCTTAATAAGAATCCTGCTGCATATTTCTTACCCTTTTGTCAGATGAGAAAAATGAGTTAGAAAATTTTGCTGATGTACTCGAGAATGTATGACTAGATAGTGGCAAAGTCAGATTCAAGCCCACGTTATTTTACATCAGAATTTGCTCTGTTGCATCTCCTTTGGAAAATCATGGTAGATATTTGCATTTTATTAATGAGGGATTGGGCTCTCAGCAGATTAAATTCCTTGACCCAAATAAAAAAAAAATTGTATACGCCTATTTGAAAACTTGAAATCAAGTCTAAATGCAAAGGTCTTTTATTACATTCTACTGACTACCTGTAAAGATGGTGGTATTATTATATATATGTGGACTGTCTAAGCCATTGGTCTGATTGTGATGCAGCTGCTGATACACAGTGGGTGGTAATAAAAACTAAGACTGAAAATGACAAAGGAAAAGAAAATCTAAGTAGTTTATTGTCCATTCTGCATAAGTCTCTAGAGCTGTCCTGCTGCCCTCCAGGTGTGCCCCGTATGTAAGTCCCAATAAACTCATCTACTAATCAAGCCAGCTTTGTGCAAGTCATTCTTTGGTCTCTCACCTCCTTTCCAGTTTGGGGTAAAGGTGATATTACAGTCCCAAGTTTTCTCATAACAATTGGCATGATGAACAGAATCCAAGAGACTAAATAATGGGTCAGAAAGGGACATCTATGGGAGGAATCCCGAGATGGTTGGCAACATGTATGTGGGGTGGAGTTGCCTAACTGCTCAACTTGTGTGGGCCACTCCACGAGTATAGTCTAGGTATTGCCTGTTGAGCCTTTGAAGAGAATGCATCACAGATGCTTCAAATTATTGCCAACTCAGGATCTGTGATGTAGCCCAATTCAGTTTCTTTGCCCCATTCTCAAATTGGGGCAAAGAAATATCTTACCTACTGAATGGAGTTATGTTTTGCTAATAGGCATCATAATTATAGTTAGCTTCTGCTTGTATGCTCTTATGTATACTGTAGATGAGGACTGTATGCATAAGCCATGGCTAAATATAGGCGTGTATAGTTATTTCCCTGGTACCCTACTCAGGGACTCTAATGCAAAACTGGTAGAAAGAGTGTAAGAGCAAGGGGATGGCATAGATTGTAGTGTGATGGGTCCCCAACCAGGTTCCTTAAGGGTGAATGTGTGCTGCCTGACCCTTGATGGCTGAGCAGGAGCCAAGGTCATGGTGGCCAGCCGAGTAGCAGGTGTTCCTGAGAACCCAAACATCCTGAAGAGTCTCTGAGAACCTACCAGAGTAAACAGTCTCATTGCCCAAATGCAGTAGGCAAAGAGCTGGAAAGTTAGCTTAAAAGCAGTTTAGAGATGGAAGGTGGCATGGATCTCTAGAGCTGTCCTGCTGCTGTCCAGGAGTGCCCCATATGTAAGTCCTAATAAACTTGTCTACTCACCCAGCAGGACTGTCCAAGTCACTCTTTGGTCTCTTAAATCTCAGCTTCTTTCCAGTTTGAGGGAGAAGTTACAGTCCCAAGATTTTCTTGTAACACTCATAAACATTTTTTCCCTGAATCATTTGCCATTTGAAAGGAAATTGCAGATATTATGCACCTTTATCCTGAAATACTTTAATTTGTATTTTACAGGAAAAAATTATCTTATATAAGCACCATACTATTATCAAAATGAGGAAATCTAAGCTAGATACACTGCTATTATATAATACACACTCTGCACTTGAAATTTGCCACTTACACCAATAATTTCCTCTACAGCTATTTCTCCCCAGATAATGCATGTAGTTAATTGTAAGTAAATGTCTTATTTTTAAGCACTAGGTGCTTATTTATTGTTTCTCTCTGAGAAAATGGCACAAATAGGTATAAGTAAACTTGTACACAGTTATATTTTAGGAACTAGGCAAAGGAGTTTAAATAATGTCTATTTTGTATAGCTAAAGTGATTTTTACCAGATAAAAGAAAAACACAGTGGCCACGAAGTTTGGCTTAAGTCAATGCAAAGTGACTGCTTTTGTAGAAATGACTATTATATGGGAAGCAACACTAACCAGGATGGAAGAGACTGAGTATCATTTCTATATAGTTCCTGTTCGATGACTGTTTTTTAAAACTATACAACATGATGCATTATTAGGTTATGAAGTCAGTTTTATAGATCACAGCCAGTATTTTGTTAGGAAATAAAATAAAACAGAAAATACTACAGAATATAATGTGACAAAAGAAACTCACCTCTTGAAACTTTTGTTCAGTTTATGTGTATGTCTGTGTGTATGTATGTATGAGTCAGATCATAGTGCAAAATATACTTTTGATTTTGCTTTCACTGTCAAAAAAATTCTAGTCTAAGAAGCTAGCTTATATTATCACAGCCACAGTAATAAAGCACATGCTGATTCAAACCAATTTTACAACTTCAGGGTTTTTTGTCCAAATAGTCCTTGCACACAGGGGTTTAAATCCATATAAAGGCCTAATTGTGCCCCAATACTTATGCGGACAGGTAGTGATTCTCTTTTCTTCTTTTTATTTTGTTATTCTGCCAAGTCCCAAAGCAGATTTCCCTGCATTTCTCCAATGTTGGGGGGTGCTGTCGGCTTTAATTTTGCTCCATCCTTAATCTAAGGGAGGTGGCCCTTGGTGTTGCCAGCTGTATATGGAAGGGATTTTAGCTTAATGTAAAGACATGCCTCTCACATAGGCTTCCACTCACCCCAACTAGCTGAACACAAACCCTGAAACCAAGTGTGCTATCTAAGCAAATGTGCTCAGGACAAAAAGTAGATTCATGCACTGATGTTTCGCTTATCCTTCCATGCTTTGGAAATAGATTGCCACTGAAGGAAATGGAAAGAGGTAACATAAGTGTAATTCTTGTAAGACATTTGTCCAAGAAATAACGGAGCAAGATGGGTAAAAAGTATGTGACATAATTTTGGGAAACTGGTCATTTTTAAGATCAGAGACATTTAAACTTACTCTTTTTTGTATTTCAATGTCTAAGTTTGGGTTTTTTTCTGGTCAGGTGCTATGGTTTGGTTTTTATTAAAGTGGCAGGCTGCAAAAACATGTATTTGTAGTCATTCTAACATATCTCAGCAAAAGAACATCAAATTAGGGATTCACATTTTAATGCTATTTGTTTGCAATCAAGAATCTTTATTTTTAAAATTTACTTCCTAATAACGATAAAGATGAAAAACATACCAATATCTTTGGTGTGTTATTTATTCAACTAAAAAACATATAGAAAGTTTGTTCACATTTTTAAGTGTCCCTTATACCTCACTCTCTATCTAAATACCATGTGTCTATTTGTCACCTATCAGCTTACCTACTTATGCATCCACTATATTCATTTTTCATTAATAAATGATATCTACACATGGTAATTTTTTTCTTGTAAATGTGGGCATACTTATTTCTGCAAGAACTGCTATGCACCTTTCCCTTTATTGACATCCCAAACTCCCTCTGTGAATTCAACAAGTATTAAATGAAGGCTTATTGAAGTGTATTCAAGGCTGAAGACACAAAGATGAAGGGGAAAAAAAAACATAAAATGAAGGGAAAAAAGTCTCAATAAAGACACAATCTTGCCTGTAAATATGTATTTCCCTGTGTAATTAATGATAAAAAGTATAAAATGAAACAAAGGTTGCATTATTCAATGAACTTCAAAAAATAATAGTTTGATTGATATGGACTTTGGGAGGAGGTGGGACCTCAGGAAGTAGAAAAAATCTCAAATAAGGCATTCTGGTTCCTCTTCTGAACAATCTTGTTACATAGATTTCAATCAAAAAATTTGGATAAACATTTATATTTTGATTAAACAGGGTAAAAAAATATTTAATCTATTTAAACTAATCTGTTGGACGTGAAAACATAATTTTATTTTTATCAAGTTTTAGTCATATGGATATTTTCAGTAAACACATTCTAAGAATAGTTGATGTCTATCAAACTGAAAGGCTAAATGAAGTCACCTGTGTAGACCACTGTAGACTGGAGCCAAGTCTGCTCTTGGATTGGCTCCCAGAGCTGACATTGATTTCAGGAGCAGTTGCATGCACAAATCTCAGCATTGAAATTAGCTGACGGACAGGATGTTATTACAAAGAGCAAATCTGTAAAATGTTTCAAATATCAGTAACAGCCAAAAGGGAAAAAAAAGGCAGTTAATCAAATGTCAAAGCAACATCATGTAGAGCCAGTTTTGTCTTACTGTAAAAAAAGTACATTTGGTTCTCTATGACTGAATCAAACTTCATCATCTCAAGACTAAAATATGTGACCTTCTACATTTCAAAGTAGAGGCTTCCATTAAATAACAAGTCATTATAATCTTTAAAAAAAGAATCAATGAGAAAAACACACGCATTTATATGGTCTGGGAAAAAAACAATATCAAATGAAATATGAGAAAAAGTAGCAGTTAGCATTTAGATTCAAAAAATATTTATAGTTCAGAAACACAAGTAGAATTATTTCTCCAAATGTGAATCTGATTATATTACTTCCAGTTGTGCAACTCTTTAGTGGTCTGTCATTTCTTTCACAGTAGACATAAGGTATCTTCGCATGAAACTCAAGATTACCCATGCCTTGTCTCCCGCCTCACTCTACAGCTTATCTCTACCATGCTTCTCCATGCTCACACCCTTTCCTTCAGACCCACAAATTGTCTTCAATCTAGCATGCTCCCCCACATCTAAGGCCCTTTATCTAAATCATTCATCTCTACCAGAGGCTCTTTCTTGATGCTTATGATTAGCTGAGCACACTGCTGTGCTGGCCCAGCGGAGTTGCTTTTAGTGAATCCTGATTCTGGGAAGACTCATGAGGCTATTATAAAAAGTGTTAGCATTTTAATATTATTGAGAGCTTTAAAGCATTCCCTATTTAATGAGTTGTCTAAAAATTGCAATGGCTAGGAAATATAAAGCAATCCATTATTAACATCAGGAATTTTGGGTATCACAAAAGCCTAAGCCTTGAAGTATAATTAACAGATCAGAATTAGCTCTCATCATGTATAAAGAAATACAATACAATATTAGAATTTAAAATGTCTAAAAACATCCAATAGCATTAGTGCCAGAAAGCCCAGAGACACTTAAACACAATGGCAACAACCGGGCACCATGTCTCACGCCTGTAATCCCAGCACTTTGGGAGGCCGAGGTGGGCGGATCACCCTGAGGTCAGGAGTTTGAGACCAGCTTAGATAACATGGTGAAACCCTGTCTTTACTAAAAATACAAAAATTAGCCAGCTGTAGTGGCAGGCACCTATAATCCCAGCTACTTGGGAGGCTGAGGCAGGAGAATCCCTTGAACTTGTAAGGCAGAGGTTGTAGTGAGCCAAGATAGTGCCATTGAACTTCAGCTTGGCAGACAAGAGTAAGATTGAGTCTTTAAAAAAAAATAGTGACAACAACCCTATAAAGCAGTAGCAAACAGTAGCAAACAAATTGTACCATCTTGTTTCCAGAAATTGAATTTATCCAAAGGTGTTCCAGGTCTTTGCAGAATCATCAGTGAATCAAGCACATAATCTAATGTATCTATTTGCAGTTAGAAAATATATAAATTAGAGGACACATTTTGAAATAGTCATGTCTTCAAAATCACTTGTTAATAACGCATCTCTGAAGGAGTTCTATTATCCTGAAATATCCAAGTGTCTCAGAACGAGATATTGTGAGAAATATTCTACAGTATGTCACAACTGTAAAAGGAATCCACAATTATAATAAGATAACCCATAAAAGCAATAATATATTGTATTTATATTGTGACATGGTTTGGCTGTGTGTTCCCACCCAAATCTCATGTAAACTTGTAATTCCCATGTGTCAAAGAAGGGGCCTGGTGGGAGGTAATTGGATCATGGTGGAAGATTTCCCTCTTGTTGTTCTCATGCTAGTGAGTGAGATCTCACAAGATCTCATGGTTTAAAAGTGTGGCACTTCCCATTTCACTCTCTCTGTCTCTCTTGCCACCATGTAAGATGTGCCTTGCTTCTCCTTTGCCTTTGACTCTGACTGTTTTCCTGAGGTCTCCCCAGCCATGTGAAATTGTGAGTCAATTAAACCTTTTCCTTTATAAATAACCCAGTCTCAGTCAGTTCTTCATAGCAGTGTGGAAATGGAGTAATAAATATTACAAGTAGGTATTTTATAAATATTCACCTAAGAGGAGGCTGAGAGGCTGTTACTTGACCACAGTGGCCGACCTGTTAAGTGGTAGGTAGAATCAATTTTTGAATCTATATTATTTGGCTTTACAGTCTATATTTTTAGTAAAATATTCCATAGATATTACTAAAGAAAAAAACAAAACTCACATTCATACTAATATCTGCAAAAGATAATACTTGTGCAAGAAGAAAAATCATGCGGTTTTTCTAAGGTTCAGATGTTCTCATATCTTCAGTCATATTTGGGCAAACTGGCCCAGTGGGAGATGACACAGTTGTATTCCTAGCATTTTCAGATGTCATTTCCTAACTTTTAAAAAATCTGCACTTTTCTACTAGACTTAATTTATCTTTATACTCTGGTTAGCCCATGCAGTGCCTTGTACATGCTTAGTCATACAACCCCTGAACTTAAAATTAAGTTATAGCATAACAATTTTTCTTATAGCTAACTACTAAAGACTTCCTGTTGCCCAACCAAAATTTATCTTCCGTTTTTTTTCTTCCTTTTGGGTCACTGGGTTTTCTTGGCTGGACCATGCGGAGGATAGTAAATGTGGGTAGAATTCACCTACTCTCTGTGCAAGGAAATCTGTTAGCATGCCTAGCTCTAGGGAAATCCCACTACTTTTTCTTGTAATTATTTCAGCAATTTAGATATTAGAGAAGTATTACATGACCTAATGACTATTATTCACCCGTAGGTGACACAGTCAGATAATAACAAATTTTAAAGGGTAGATCTTTTTCTAGGTATGAGCAAAAAAGGCTTTTTGCCCCTGTGGCTGCTGGCTACCCTCCTGTGGCCACAAAAGAAGCTGATCTAAGGCTAAGGCAACACAGTGGGCCAGTGTCAAGGGGCTTCATGAAGAAACAGAGATGGAGGCCTGGAGTAACCAGCTGATTGAATCTATCCTACCTCTTGCTATGTACTAACATGTTTCCTTATTTGTAGGGTTGGTTTGAATCAGAGGATCTATTGCTTATATTTGAGAGCACCTAATTTATATAGGATATATAATTTGGTTAATGAAATAAAAGCTGGATATCAGAATGTATATCTTATCTAAAATGTAGGTCTAACTCAGGAAATGTTACCCTAAAATGTGATGATTCATTGTGCTGATTACTTTGAATTGAAAGCACTTAGGAAAACAGTGGATTCAGGCAGAGACTTTTTCTCAGCTCCCCTTATCTGCATAAAAATGGATCCTCCAAATGAATCTCACGTGTCATAAATCCCCTACCCAGGAATTCTATCAACCACAGAAGATTGACTCAAACCACTGGAGAGGAGCCTCAAGACTGCCACTAACCTAATAAGGCTGTCACCTCTTCTCAGGGCTGCTCTTTGACAACTTTCCTTACCTGAGAGACTTTCTCTGCATAACAAGGCCACCTTTATTTACCATACATTTCCTTGCCTCACCTTTCCATAACTTGTGTTGCCACCAAGAAACCCCAATGTCTTATTCCTTTCTTTAGCTTAGGATGCAATTAGATGAGCTTCAATATTCTGACCCTTCTTCGAGTCTCAGATTTTGTAGTACTCTTGTGTATACACGTGTGATTAAAGGTGGTTTATCTCCTTAATCTGTTTTATGTCAATTTAATTCATAGGCCAGCCAAGAACCTAGAAGAGTGGAGGGAAGCTATTCTTCACTTGCCTATACATTCAAGAAAAATACATTCAAATAAAAATTGTATTATATCTGTCAGTCCTGGTCCAATAGTTTCATATAAGCATAATATTGAACTTAATTAAAATTATTTAGAAAAATAGACATAATGATACTTTGAATAGCATCATACCAAAACAGTATTATTTTTTAATTTGTCAAAAGGACAGATTGTGTTACTTTTGGCTTAAAATCATTCAATGGGACCACATTGCACTTCAAAATTCTCTTTTCTAAGCAAGGCTCAGCCTAACCTTTCAATTAATTTGGCCTCCAGTATAAGGACTCATAAGGTCATAAAGTCTTATACTTCAGGCCTCAGTGCAAATGTCACCTCCTCTGAGAAGTTTTATCCTTCCACTCTATCT
Source organism: Cheracebus regulus (assembly GCA_963574635.1). Taxonomy (NCBI): domain Eukaryota; kingdom Metazoa; phylum Chordata; class Mammalia; order Primates; family Pitheciidae; genus Cheracebus; species Cheracebus regulus. The sequence goes on along the minus strand of CAUYQU010040968.1, from coordinate 12,851 downwards.
AAATTCATCTCTCCTTTCTAGCATTTATCACCTCCTTTACTTCCTTAATTCTTATCACTAGCCTCAATGTATTTTACTTACTTGTTTCTTTACTTATTTATCTCTATCTACTCTCCTGAGATTATTGATTCCATCCTGCTTGGATGGAATCCATCATGAGTATGACAACGCTTGTCACCCTCAGCATTGAATTCCCAGCAAATAGAACTGACTCACAATGGGTAATCAATGAATATTTGTTTAATAAATGACTGAATGACTAAATAAATGAAAGTCCTCTAAAACACCAGGGTTATCTCAGTTTTGTCTCATAGTACTCTGAACAATATATGGAATATATTTTTCTATTCAAATCATATGAAAAGTAGTGGTCAACAAGCCAGTCTTAAATGCATTTGCATGAAATAACCTCCTTCATCTTAACACTTTACTAATTTTCCATTTTGTACATTGGTTAGATTTTCTCCTTTGAGTGATCAGGAAATCTTTAAATAGCTGTGACTAGGGAGGGAAGGAGAATGAGATCTGAACTTTTACAGTGCAGGGCTTCTAAATGGCCTATTCTATCTTCTATTTCAGTAGAAAAATTGGAACCCAAAAACGTTTCCTTGATGAATAGCATGGCAATTTCAAAGCTGTGAGTTTTTTCTCTGTTTACATGACCTTAAATTACAGTGAAATCCACAAGCATTTAAAAGTACAAAGACTGCAAGGCCTTTTCTGACACTCATTTCACATCTACACTTACCCAAACTCAAAACACATGTGAATAATACTGAATATAAACACTTCAATACCATTTTTCTTTTCAAATAAAATGAAAAGACCCAGGCAGTAGTCTGTACACTGTTTTTCCATACTTGAATTTAGATTGACAGTATAAAATACATTTTATCAACACAGATTTAATAGGAACTATGCCTGATTCTTAAATTTTGATATTCCTGTGTTAAAAATATGTCTCTTTTCAAATCATAGGTAAAGAGAATTGTTTAATAAGCCACTTATATTGTTAGCACTATATTCAGCTATGATAACTATGTTCACTTATATTAGCACTGTATGGGAGGGGCTGTACCTCCTAGAGTTAGCCAGTTCTTAGGGATAGTAAACAACTCACCCAGGAACGTGCTTTCAAATGCAAATCAATGAATCCAGAGTCCACAGCAACCTCCCTCCCTTGTCAGGCTCTCACACTCTAGGTGACTATCCTGTCCTTATCACCCCTGGGCCAAGTACCAGACAACTCTTCTCCAGAACTCACTAGAAGACCCCAGTGCTTCTCAGTGCGAAGTCCCATTTTATGATATCTTCTTCCTCTTAGGAACTATGTTATCTTGGTGCATTGTGGCTGCTATAACAAATACCATAAACTGAGTAGCTCAAACAACAGAAATTTATTTCTTACAATCTTGGAGTCTAGAAAGTCCAAGATCAAGATACTGAGTGGTTCAGTGTCTGGTGAGAGCCTGCTTCCTAGTTCACAAATAGTGACTTCTAGCTGCGTCCTTATATGGAGAAAACGGGGAGTATTTCTCAGACCTCTTTTATAAGGACACTAAGTTCCAACTTCATTTCTACCTCACCTTCCCAAGGTACTGTTACAAGTAGTTAGACAGACTTGAGCAGGGCAGGGAGGACTCTCCCCCATCCACTAGGAATGTGGGGTGATTTGCAATTATCACGTTACCTCTCTAAGAGTGATAAACTGTTGGTGCCAGGGAAAGGCCATTTCCTGATGGTCTACACCTGTTGCAAAGTGTTAACAGAGTGCAGGTGCCTGAGAGAAGCATTTCCCAGGCATGTGTATCAAAATACAAAATGGTGTCAACTTCTAGGGGCCCACCACTGGAAAAGGGAAGAAAGCCTGAGATAGACTTGCACACGACTTCCTAAACACACTGTGCATGCTCACTCCCAAGATTAATGAGGGCCCTGTGCATGCAGGCAGCCCACCCTAAGGGAAGAATCACTGGAAAGGGGCCAGCCTGTAAAGTCCTAGGATCAGGATTAAATATGGCATTTGACCTCAGTGCCTGCTTAGGTCTCTTGAAGTGTACTTTCCTTTATTTCCTATTCTAAAGCTTTTTCAAAAAAACTTCCATTTCTGCTCTAAAACTTGCCTCAGTCTCTTTTTCTGCCTTACACCCCTCAGTCAAATTCCTTCTTCTAAGGAAGCAAGAATTAAGGTTGCTGCAGACCTGTACAGATTCGCCACCAGTAACTTGGATATTTGCCACTGGTAATGGTACCACCTCCTAATACCATTACCCTGAGGGTTAGAATTTTAAGATATTAATTGAGGGGCACAAATAATCAGACCATAGTATATGACTAAGAAACTCTTCAGTTGCAATTGTTATCTAATCTATTCACATTACCATATGTACATAATAAAACCTCTTAAAATAAGTACATAAGATATAATTATATGGCAAAAGGGTTATAAAATTAAGTTTCTTAAGATAAAGAAACATACTGAAAACTCCACTAATAAGTTTAAAGACTACAAAAGACCTTGAAAATAAAAAGTTGAGTAAAAAATATCAAATGTATAATGTATAATTTTTACATTTAAAAAAGTATCCATAAGGTTTTCATAATTTTGCTTTCAATTTGACCACATAATTCTATCATTTTCCCTACCATCTTAAGTTCTAAAACTACTTTTGATTTCAAAGAAATCTGCTGGGAGTGTTGGCTCAGGCCTATAATCCCAGCACTTTGGGAGGCCAAGGCAGGCAGACCACTTGAGGTCAGGAGTTTGAGTCCAGCCTGGCCAACATATGGTGAAACACTGTCTCTACTAAAAAATACAGAAACTAGCTGGGTGTGGTGGTGCATGCCTGTGGTCTCAGCTACTTGGGAAACTGAGGCAGAAGAATTGCTTGAACCTGGGAGGCAGAGGTTACAGTGAGCTAAGATCAGGCCACTGCACACCAGCCTGGGCCATGGAGCAAGATTCCGTGTCTCAAAAAATATATACAGATAAATAAAAAGAAATCTAACACATAACTCAGGAGGGACTTTTGAATTACTCTATTCCATATATTTTTTGGTACCCATCGCCCTCAGTGTTGTAGATTTGTTTCTGATTTGTCTGTCTGGAGATTGGGTAGGTATGACAGGTATAAAAGGCACATCTAGTGCTAGGTCAATTCTTGGAGTCTAAGAAGTTCAAAACAAGTAAGAAGAATAGAGCAGAAATGTAAGTAAAATATTTGAGAAGGATGAGTTTAGTCACAGATGTCCAGCCTTTTGGCTTCCCTGGGCCACACTGGAAGAAGAATTGTCTTGGACAACACATAAAATACACTAACACTAACAATAGCTGATGAGTTAAAAAAAAAAAAAGTTCTTTGCATAATTTTCTTGATGTCTGCCACTATAGTTAAACCAAAAATTCCTCACATTCAATGGGGCTGATAGTGAAAGAATAAGGGATATCAAAAACCACCTTTAGGCCAGGTACTGTGGCTCATGCCTGTAATCTCAGCACTTGGGAGGCTGAGGTGGGCAGGTCACTTGAGATAAGGAGTTGAAGACCAGCCTGGTCAACATGGTGAAACTCCATCTCTACTAAAAATACAAAAACTGGCTGGGTGTGGTGACAGACACCTGTAATCCCTATCACTTGGGAAGCTGAGGCACGAGAATCACTTGAATCTGGGAGGCAGAGGTTGCAGTGAGCCAAGATCATGCCACTGCACTTTAGCCTGGGCAACAGAGTAAGACTCTGTCTCAAAAAAAAATGAAAACAAAAACAAAAAAAAAAACCACATTAGGCATTGAGTACTATTGGGGCTCAGAAAATAATATGCAAAAGTATGGTGCTTTGTCATACTGAGTGCTTTGAGGAGAAAGATATTGGAAGTGCTTCAGAAACAAAGTATCCTTCTGAACTTCTCCTGTCCTCCTGAAATGGCCTTTGCAAAATTATGATGGTGAGAAATCTAACATAGTTGACTTCATCTTGTTTCTGACTTCCAAGCAGTCCCTGATCATTCTTAGGCTTAGGCAAGCTAACTTGAGGAGGAATTTAGTCTATAGTTTAAACTTAAAGCAAAGATGATGATATCCCTTCCCCAAACTAAATCATCTTTGTAAACCTAATGGAAGTTTATAAAGTTCAGATTATAAGAAGGGCCTGAATTCTGATAAAATAGGCTTAGTTTCTTTCCCTGCCGCATGTCCAGGCTGCATATTTTTCAAACTTTTATGCTCTGCTTTCCTTTTAAATATAAATTCCAACTAGGCCACTTCTTAAATGCTTTCCTGCTTAGAAATTTCTTTTGCCAGTTACCCTAAATCATCACTCTCAAGTTCAAACTTTCATAGATCCCTAGGGCATGAACAGATCCAGGTTCTTTATTAAGGCATAACTCATGTGACTTTTGCTCCAGTTCCCATACATTCCTCACTTCCAGGTGAGATCTTGGCATCCTGGACTTCAATGTCAATATCACTATTAGCATTTTGGTCACAATTATTGAACCACTCTCTAAGAAGTTCCAAGTATCCCCTCCTCTTCCTTTCCTTTCCTGATGTCTCCAAAATTCCAAATTCTGCCTGTTACCCAGTTCCAAAGGTTCTTCCACATTTTTGGTATCTTTATAGAAATTTTCCACTCCTCAATCTCAATTTTCTGTATTAGGCCATTCTTGCATTGCTATAAAGAAATATCTGGGACTGTGTAATTTATACAGAAAAGAAGTTTAATTCATTCATGTTTCCACATGCCACAACGGCCATTTAGTTGAGTCATGAATCATAAGTCCGGGTGGAGTTAGTCATCCTCAGAAATGCAAAAGTCTAAAAAGACATCTCAAAAGGTCAGCCTTATGTTCTACAATAGTGATGTTGACTACAGGTGTAATGGGGGAAACTATAAATCCTGTGACATCCATAACAATGGCTGGTTATTGTTTAACTACACCTACATCTTAACAGAATTCAGGCTTCTCTCTTACGCTTAACCTTGTGGTCTTTCATTAGTTTTACAAAGGCTGTTTAGTTTTGGAAAGGGCTATTATCATCTTTGCTTTAAGCCTAAATTATAAACTAAATTTCTCCCAAAGTTAGTTTCGTTTACACCCAGGAATGATCAAAGACAGCTTGGAGTTTAAAAGCAAGATGGATCAACTATATTAGATTTCTCTTATTTTTTAAAGGTGGTTTTACAATGCCATGGTTTCTGTAAATTGATTTTGTCTGTGCAGTGGTCAGGAAGAACCCATTATATTATCTGTGTCAGAATTTGATCAGAGAAGCAGATCCCTATGAGTGACACAGTGTAAGGAAATTGTTATAGGGATTAGATATAACACAATTGTGAGAGCTGGTAATAAGTCTATACAAGGATGCTGACTTTATGTCTAATGGAACCCTGAAGTCATAATAGGTCAGCCTAGTCAGTGGTCAGGAAAGGGAGCTGCATTTAAGTTGGAGAAGAGCAAAGAAAAATTGGAATATACAAGGAAAAAATAAACCCTGTCTCTTTCTTTTACCACGTCTAAACTTGATGATATAAAGGAAAATTTTGTTTTATGCATTGTTTAACACAGAATTAAATACACACCTGGATCATGGCACAGAGAAGTTGTAAAAGAAGATCTTGTGGGAACTGGTAGAGGTATAGATCTGTCTCATGCCAGTTTCTGAGTTAACAGAACAGACACGTGTGATATGCCATATTGTCAGGCACACAATACTGTTATAATGGAGCGAGCATAGAAAATCAACACCAAGACAAAAGTATGCCAAATTGCAGGGTCATTATTGCCGGCGGCCATGGAGGACTCACGTCTTTCCAACCCATGGCCCTGAGAGGAGGATGTCAACACCTTTTATACCCAGAAATACCACCTCGGGAGTGAGGGTGAGGGTTGGGGGTAGGGGTGAGGGGGCTTCAGACATTCTGAGGGCTAGCAGATTCTGTAAATCACCTCCTAGGCGGAGATGAGGGTGAGGGGCTCTGGACATTCCGAGGGCTAGGGGACTTTTGACATTCTGATTGTTACTTAAGTGGTTCACGAGAGTCAAGATTAGCATTTGTTTACACATTGTCTGGGTAGGGTGGAAATTACAGTCCTTAATTACTTATTCACATTCAGGTTATAGAGAGCAGTTTCAACAGAAAGCCAAGGTATGGTTGAGGTATGCAGGTTTATGGGGCTTTTTACCATGTCACAATACAAAACTCAGTGTATTAGAATGGCTTTTCACTCACTCCTACCTTCCAAATATTGCAAAATTTTTATATATCCAACTTCAATATCTTAAATATCTCCAGTTTGGTACTGCAAAAGAAATGTTCATTTCAATTTGCTAAAATGGCATAGTAGGAGACATCACAATCCAATCTTTGTCAATTTGGCATCTATATATCCATCTTTTAATTTTACTTAACTTCATAGTAAAGATAATAGCAAAGGTACACTTCCATCTAAAATTATACTAGTATCCTGCATACAACCAAAATCATGCTGACTCTCTTTTCAAAAGGATATGATGTTTTTCTGTCTAACTTGGCAATGTTCATTTGTAATTGAACTACATTGACACTTTTATGGTTTGTAACTTAAATACTGAGATGTGAGATTAAAACATCTTATAGGGGAAAAGGAGAACAGAAGATGATAATGAATGTATTTATAAGAACATTCATATCAGAATAGGAAGAAATATTTATTTATAACTATTATAGTCAGTGATGTGTTCATATCTGCTATTTGTAAGTGTCTTCATCCACTGCCCTTTCTATATGGTCTTTCCTCTAAGCGAGCACTTTGCTAGTTATAGTTTTTGGATTGATGAGTTGACTCAAACTTTCTTTTCTGAGCATTCCGGCTCATTATCAGTCCTGCCTAAATGTAATTGGAGTTTATCATTGTCTTTTATCATTTGTCATTGAAGTACTCAGCAGCACCCTTCTGTGATCTTTTTTTTTTCTTCTTTCTTTTTTTTACTTGAGACAGAGTCTCATTCTGTTGCACAGGCTGAAGTGCAGTGGCATGTTCTCGGCTCACTGCAACCTTTGCTTCCCGGGTTCAAGTGATTCTCCTGCCTCAGCCTCCCGAGCAGCTGGGACTATGGTGTGAGTCACCACGCCCAGCTAATTTTTTCTGTATTTTTAGTAGAGATGGGGTTTTACTGTGTTGGCCAGGCTGTTCTCAAGCTCCTGACCTCAGGTGATCCACCTGCCTTGGTCTCCCAAAGGCTGGGATTACAGTCATGAGCCACCACACCCACCCAGGTATATGCTTATTCTTAACTTCACTATTTGGTAGTAACTCAATTTCCTTAAAATATTTAGAATTATTTACCATAGTCAGTACAATGATTCCCTTCTTTGTCCATTGATTCACTTGCATGAGGAACCTAAACTGAACTAAGTGTTAACTTTAAATTCAATTTTAACAGAATGATTGATAGTGACTCATGGTAGAGGCATTACTCCCTTGTGAACTAAGATGCCTAGATCAGAGGAGCCCAAAATCACAATGATTGAAATGATATTTTTGTTAGCAGATGACTGACCTATTACAGAAAAGAAAAACCATTTGCATTTCTATGTTTGATTCCCAGACCTGCAAATACTGACCAGGAATGAATAGAACCAAATGTTGGTCACTGATTTAGAGCATATACTGCATTGCAGGGAAATTACCCAAGCCCTCAAGATATTGCCAAACAAGTGGTGTCATACTGGATTCTTGAAAATGTCGTTCCGCTATTCTATCAAGGCAAAGAGTTCAGGACCATAGAAAGCAAAACCAGTGAATTTCATGAGCATGATCTAATTATTACACCTGATTTTCTAAAAAAAAAAAAAAAAAAAAGAATGGTTTTGTCAATAGCAGTACTGCACAGAATACTATAATGTTTATGAAAATCTATAAGCACATGACTGTGGTTCTTCCAAAAGTGCTGTGGACAGGGAATTAAAATCCACAAGGAGAGTGAATGTTTATCCAGTGATAATAAAGCACTGTCCTTTTCTTGAGAGGTGAGTTCCAATGCAATCAACCTGTCACAAGGTGGTTGGTGAGCTCCAAAGAATGGTGCTATTTTAGAGTAGGTTGAACATTCATCAGTGGCTGTTGCCAGATAAGGCTTGAGAATATAAGTTCATTTTTTCTCATCCCATGGATGATACTTTTGCAAACATAGCCACTTGGTTTGTGAGGACAAAGTCTGACTAACATCCACAGAAATCATCAACTTATTTACAAAACTATGACAGCTTCCCTCATCTGAAATTGCTTTTTGGTAAGCATTCCCATAGAACACAAATATCTTTAAATTATCAACACATTTAAAAGATCTCCTCGCATATCTTTACTCTAGACACTCTTGCTCAATTTTTTCAGACTTGTTACTAGAGGGTCTCTGATCATTGCACAAAAACGTTATTCATTGTCTATCAGTTAATGTACATCTATACTTCTGAACATCTCTCATTTAAGGCAAAATGAACAGTTGTATGCATGGCTCAATGTCCTCCTCACTAAGATAATTTTCCTTTGCTACTGTTCTTCAAGGACACCCTGCAGTGGGGCTGTGTTTTTGCATTCACTTATTTTCATCCAGTTCCAGCATTAGCATATAGAACCATTTGTAAACAAGTCCCATTTTTTATAGTCAAATTTTCATAGATGACTATGAGTTGAGATGACTATGAGTTGAGATGACTTAAGTTACTACCAAATAGTGAAGTTAAGAATAAGCATATACCTGGCTGGGTGTGGTGGCTCATGACTATTATGATGATTGAGAGAAAGGAAGTGTGGCAGAATTAAGAGATATAGGTATCTAAACAAAATATTCTTGTGAATTTCTTATGCCTTCAGGGCATACTGGAATGAAATTTCTTATACATAATATCATTTGATAGATGAGTATCACTCTGAAAACTTAATGATTTTATGAATCAGACACCTCCCACAATTTATAGTGGGTAGATAAGGTCAAACAGTAACTTGTTAGTTAATGGTCAAGTGTTCATGGTCTCTACTATAGCCCAGTGGCAAGCCGGATGCTGTTTCTTTTTCTTTCTTGCTTTTTTTTGAGCATTTTTTTTGTCTTATACTTTAAGTTGTGGGGTACTTGTCAGATCGTGCAGGATTGTTACATAGGTATACACATGCCATGGTGGTTTGCTGCATCTATCACTTCATCATGTACATTAGGTATTTCTCCTAATGTTATCCTTCTCCAATTCCCCCACCCCCTGTTATCCCTCCCCTAGCTCCCCCACCTCCCAACAGGCCCCAGTGTATGATGCTCCCCTCCCTGTGTCCATGTATTCTCATTGTTCAACACCCACTTATGAGTAAAAACATACAGTGTTTGGTTTTCTGTTCTGGTGTCAGTTTGCTGAGAATGATGGTTTCCAGCTTCATCCTTGTCCCTGCAAAGGACATGAACTCATCCTTTTTGACAGTTGCATAGTATTCCATGGTGTATATGTGCCACATTTTCTTTATCTAGTCTATCATTGATGGGCATTTGGGTTGGTTCCAAGTCTTTGCTATTGTAAACAGTGCCGGAATAAACATACATGTGCATGTGTGTTTATAATAGAATGATTTATTATCCTTTGGGTATATTCCCAGTAATGGGATTGCTGGGTCGAATGATATTTCTATTTCTATATCCTTGAGGAATCGCCACACTGTCTTCCACAATGGTTGAACTAATTTACACTAACATCAACAGTGCAAAAGCATTCCTATTTCTCCACACCCTCTCCAGTTGATACTGTTTCTTTAAACAAGAAACATTGCCTATAGAGAATGACTAGCTTTGCTCTAAAATCATAATGGTATGTCCCAGATCCCTAAGAATTTCACATAGGTGATAAGCTCCTGAATTTTTTGTGGAAATTATTTCTTATCTCTGGTGAACATATGTTTCACCAAGGTGTTTAGAATTGTTGTTTCTTCTTGATTGCCAGATTTAATCAGTATTGGGAGAGGGAATCCAGCATGAGCCTTGACTGTGCCCCTATGCATTCTTGCAGGTTAGGCCAAGAATGCGTGGCCCAAATCACCCCATTTACCCAGGCCATTTTTTCGAATTCTGTTTGCAGCGAACCACTTTGAGAGATGAGTTAGCATCTCCCCCGATGCGAAGGATAAGCATACTTCCATTTGCTTTGCTGTCGCTTGTTTTAAAAGTGGTGAATTTCCAAAGCTCAGCTTGAATTTGTTTTCTTGTCATACAGCCCACTGAATGTACACACATTCATCATGGGTCCTGTGTCATCCACATGGGATTCGAGAGAAGATGGGGAATTAACACAAACCAGCAAGGAACTTTAAATACTATTCTTGATGTGAATAATAAAGTCCTTTATCTTTGGTCCAAGAGTCTCAAATCTTCTTCTGGCAGTCATGAAACAGTTACAGACTAACCTGTATCCATTATATAGAGTAAAAGCTCAGATTCTGCACAGTTCTTGACAATAAACATAATCTCATTAATAAAATGATTCAACATGGTAATCTTTGAAATAGAGAGGTTATCAAGTTCCCTGAAGATTATTACACAGGGCTAGAAAGTTGACATAGCCTAGAGAAAGAAGCAAGGTACACTGCCATCCTTGTCAGCTGAAAACAAAATACTTCTGATAATTGTTTCTAGCAGGTATAAATTAAAATACTTTACCAAACCAATAGTGGCATATCACATGTCAGAGGATGTATTGATTTGTTCCAATTACATATTCACCCTTGAAAAAATACCTGCAATTGTAATCATCATCCAAATGGAATAGTCTACTATCATTCTACAAGATATATCTGAATGGGAATGAGATGAGTTATTACCCCTACATTTTTCAAGTTCTTGGTGATGGTACTAATCACTGCAATTCTCCAGGATTGTGGTATTGCTTTTGTTTTTTACATAGAGGGATTTCATTTGACTTCCATCTGGCCCTTGATCTGACTTATTTTTCCATCTCAAGAGAGACTGAACCCTCTTTCCTAAACACTCCACCATAAGAAGCGGTTTCAGATAAGATAAATCCCAATTAATTGATTTTACAAAACTACAATTGTGAAGAATAGCCACTAGATTTGTGGTAAGATAGAATGATATGGAAAATCTACCTGTGTCTTCAATAGAAATTATGCCAACTTCTAATGAGAAAATGAGCAGAAATTCCTTGGTTCTTCAATTCAATAAACAAGATAAAGAGATATTGTCACAATTATTTATTCATAATATATAGGAATATAATACTATAACATAGTATTATAGTTGTTTATATTATTTGTGTGCTTGATCAAGAACTATTATTTCTAGAAAATGGTCATTTGCCTTGTTAGGCTGTTAAGGTTTTAAGTTAAGTATACAAAGAAGTTTCTTTTTATGTACTTAACATATATTTTCTGGCTAGACTGGTGCTTTATACTGTGTGTGCAGATGTCCCTCATTCATACTACCTGTTTGTACATGTTACTTGGTATGGCACACTTATTTCCATTAAGAGCCACAAGAGAAGATTAGAAAGTAATGGAGGGAGTGGCTGGACACCCATATTCTTCTCAGCATGTGTCTGGAACTGGGTTTGAATTCCTTTCTCTGGAATTTAATCCTCTATTGTTAAGAGGTCAGTACTAAAATATGACAATACATTGTTTTTAATAAGGCACTATCAGATTCTGAGTTGGGAATATTATATCCAGAAGCTAATGGAGCACTTTGTTATACAAAACTCTGTGAAACTCTGGGGACAAGCAGGTGACCAAATGGGAGGGCTATTCTTCCAGCCTAGCACAGTACACAGCATAGCTCTGTTTCATGAAGAGTCCATGGTTTTGGGAACAGTGGAAGATGTTGACTTGATTGTGTTGGGGACCATTGTTGACAGTGACAAAGGCAAGGTTCCAGTAAGTGGTGTGCAGAAATAGGTTTCCAGCAAGGCTAGTCTGAGCAGGAAATGAAGAAAATTGAGTTATTATATAGATATAGCAAATAGCACTGTTCACTATATATTTGTGTAAGCTGTTCTCTTAGGGATGTCTCTGAAATACAGATTCTTTGTTGAGTTTCACTAACTTCTTACTTGTATGAGCAGATGTGGAGCCACTATAATTTAAACACAAAAGCAAAGATGACTTTGTTTGTCTATACAGTCTTTAAGTCCAGGCGACATATATTAAACAAAACCACTCAAAGTAGTACAAAGTTTGTTTGTTTATAAAAATAAAAAATGGTAACTTTCATTCTTTTTGGACTTTAAGTAAGTTGTTGCATTTAAGAAAAAAAATCTTCAATTTAAAAAGCTGCATTGGTGAAATTGAGTTCAAGAATTCGTTATAAACAAATTCTTTACTACTATAAGTAGTTTCAATAAAAATGGGAAAGTAGATTATTTGAAAAACGTATTTTAAGAGCTCAGTGCTTTTATTTTAAGCAATTCCAATCAGTCTTGTGTGTTTAATCTATTTTTCACTTGATTGATAGGATCGATTTCTATAAACTACATTACAGCTGAGAGGTTATGTATGGCATTTGGCACCGAGATTTAAAAAGTAATCCCAGGTTGTATATTATTTCTGAGAAAGTAATGGTATCACATTCTTATTTATTTCAGATTTCTCCAAGGACTTTCTTTAGTTTTGCTATATATTTTCCAATTAAGATACATAACAAAAATTTTTCCATTCTATTGGTTGCCGGTTCACTCTAATGATGGTTTCTTTTGCTGTACAGAACCCAGTTTTCTATCTTGGCTTTTATGGCCATTGAGATAAAGCAAATTTTAAGCCAACAACAGTTACAAAGGACAAAGACGGGCATTACATAATAATAAAGGGTTCGATTTCTTTAAAAGACTT